>JAJOOO010019686.1:0-10036 GCA_029582685.1 Solanum piurae | reverse complement strand
GGATTATTTTCTTATGCATAATTATATATTTTAGTCTAATCATAATTATTATTTCTTTAAAAGTTCCTACACACACATTAATGGAAAAAATAGTTTTAAATAAAACACTTTCATAACTCTCCATCCTTTACTACGGAGTCCTATAATCAATGAAAAACTGTGTTGATAATCTTTTATTTTATCAGTAGTTATCTTAATATAACCTATAATCTATAAGTTCTATATTTACCTATATATAAAATAATCAAACTAATAATAATGATAATAATAATAATAATAATAATAATAGATTTCTTTTTAAATTAAACTAATAATAATAATAATACTAATAATAATGTATTATTTTTATAAAAAAAAAACAGCCAACTAAATATGTCCTTTTAATCTTTATTTTGAAAAAAATTAGTAATAATTATCCAACTAAATAAGAAGTTTTAAAACTTCTCATTAACTGTGTTGATAATCTTTTATTTTATCAGTAGTTACCTTAATATAACCTATAATATATAAGTTCTATCTTTACCTATATATAAAATAATCAAACTACTAACAATGATAATAATAATAATAATAATAGATTTCTGTTTAAATTAAACTAATAATAGTAATATAATATAATAATACTAATAATAATATATATTTTTTAAAAAAAAAACAGCCAACTAAATATGTCCTTTTAATCTTTATTTTGAAAATAAATAGTACTCTAATAATTATCCAACTAAATAGGAAGTTTTAAAACTTCCAATTATACTCTCACTTTTAAACAAATTGAAGAACTTTTAAATTATAATTATTTATTTTAAAATAAACCACGTATGGAAAAAATATGGTTTTTTAATCTTTATTTTGAATTAAAAAAAATACCCAACTAAATAGGGATTTTTAATACTTCCCATTACACTCCAACTTCTAAACAAATTGAAGAACTTTTAAATTAAAATTATTTATTTTTAAAACCCCAAGTACGGAAGTTTCTTTTAAAATTTATCATTTAAATATCATTTAATATTTTAAGTTTTATTTCAGTTTTTTTTTTTTGCATTTTAAAATAAATATTTTCTTAATAACATATAACCTTTTATCTAAAAAATAGAACTGATGATAATGATAATGATAATGATAATGATAATAATAATAATAATAATAATAATAATATGATAATAATAATAATAATAATAATAATAATAATAATAATAATAATAATAATAATAATAATCCAAGTATAATGTTATTACTAACATAATAATTTAACAATTTATTTTCATTTTATTTGATATTAATTTAAGAAGTTCTCAATATTTTATACTTTAATTCATTGAAGTTTAATTTTAATTGCATAAAAAATTTATATTATAAATGCATGCTTGAAACATAAAACCTATTGTTATTACTTATGTGTTATATAAAATTAATTTATTAACTATTAAAAATCAAATTAAAAAAAAAAATGCGTGAAAACAAAATCAATTTTGGATTATACTCTTATGCATAATGATCTATTTTAATCTAATCTTAATTATTATTACTTTTTAAAATTTCCTACACACACATTAATGGAAAAAATAGTTTTAGATAAAACAATTTCATAATTCTCCATTCTTTACCACGGAGTCCTATAATCAATGAAAAACTGTGCTGATAATCTTTTATTTTATCAGTAATTATCTTAATATACCCTATAATCTATAAGTTCTATCTTTACTTATATATAAAAAAACCAAACTAATAATAATGATAATAATAATAAATTTCTGTTTAACTTAAACTAATAATAATAATATGATATAATAATAATAAAAATAAAAATAATGTATTATTTTTATAAAAAAAAAAACCATCCAACTAAATATGTCCTTTTAATCTTTTTGAAAAAAATAGTAATAATTATCCAACTAAATAGGAAGTTTTAAAACTTCCCATTACACTCCCACTTCTAAACAAATTGAAGAACTTTTAAATTAAATTGATTTATTTAAAAAAAAAAACATATGGAAAAAATTATGGTGTTTTAATCTTTATTTTGAATAAAAAAAATACCCAACAAAATAGGGAGTTTTAAAACTTTCCATTACACTCCTACTTCTAAACAAATTGAAGAACTTTTAAATTAAAATTATTTATTTTACAAACCCCAAGTATGGAAGTTTCTTTTAAAATTTATCATTTAAATATCATTTACTATTTTAAGTTTTATTTCAGATTTGTTTTTGCATTTTAAAATAAATTTTTTAAATAAGATATAACCTTTTATCTAAAAAAATAGAACTGATAATAATAATATAATAATGATAACGATAATAATAATAATAATATAATAATAATAATCCAAGTATAATGTTATTATAAACAATATTTAATGTCTTCTATGTTTATTATTCTTATTATTATTATTATATTATTATTATTATTATTATATTATTATTATTATGTATTTATTTATTTATTTTTACATATTTTCAACCTTAGCACAAGATAAATGAGGAATTGTCTCTATCACTATCATAAACATAGAAGGCATTAAGTTATGTTTTCATAATATTACTTTTAAAGGACAATCAAATTTCAAAATTGAAAAATAATATTATGAGAAATAAAATTTAAACTTGCATTAAGATAAATAATATTTATCTATATCTAGCTAGCGTTGAATTCTATCTTGAACGATATCACTATTATAAGTCATTTAGCAAATTTAAGACTATTCACAATATATGTTGAAAATTGCACTTTTAAAATATACTATAAGTTTTTAATTTTCAATTTTTAACTTTTTAAATTTGAATTCAAAGATAACTATCCATATATATATATATAATATTATATTATATTTTATTACAATAAATTAAATTGTTTACTAATAATGTAAATTTAGTATTGCTCAAATACACAAGTTAATGATTTGTATTATTATATTATTATTATAATAAATTAAATATATTATTAAGTGCATTATATAATTTATGAGTTATTTTTAATTATAAAATTATTACATTTTAAATCATTCGCGCAACGCGCGGGCACGTATACTAGTAATTAAAGGAGTGAACATTAACACAATTCGATCGATATGGTCATTACTAATAAGAGAGAGTTTGAAGTGGAAATGCATCTAAAAGCTCAAATTGCACAGAAAATAACACATCACTTTGGAGATGAGCTATTTAAATTTAGGAAAATCCAATTGACAAAAGCATGAAAGAAATTATCTGTCCGATTTTATTATGTTATTTCCATTCACCTATATATTTTGAACACAAAGAAATACTCAGTTGGTTTTTCTTTGTTAGGAGTGAAAGAGAATTATTAACTTCAACCACATTAGCTAGTCAATAAGAACAAACAAAGTACTACTAATAAAAAATTAAATGTTTCTTTATCTTATTTTAGTTGTCAAGTGTTACAAAATTGAGTCTCGTAAGTCTTGGTTGGGTTTAGTCAAAATTTGGCGTCAATAATTGGAGCCCATTGTTGTCTTTTTGGGGAAGTTTCACAAATAATCACTATAAATAAACTTAATTAAGCTTCACAGTTACGAGCTGTGGCTACAGATTTAGGCTGCAATTCGCGGGTTTGTATCAATATGAAAATATTACCATATTTGCTCAAAAGGAAAAGACTTTAACCACACATAAAGGTCAAAATATTTATGAAAAGAATTAATGGCAAAGTAGTAGATAATAGATTAGTATGAGACATGTGAATGTTGTAGTTAACAGGCACTGTTCGGATGGCTTAGGGATAAGTAGCTTTACTTTGATATTGGCAGTCTATTGTTGTTCCGAGCAAAGAAATGTTTTACAGATATAACACACCAAATGAATGCATAAATATTTCAAAGTAAAAGCAACCTTTGACATTACCAAGTAGAACAATGAAAACCATGTAAATCAATAGAAAATCAAAGCTTCTTCTTGGAGTTTTTTTCGGACTCAACAAGCATACCAAATTTAAATTAAGTTTTACTGGAAGCTAGAAATTCAAATTAATTAGCAAATAAAACATTGAAGAAGACATAAAATCGATGAATGAAAACAGAGAACATACCAAAAGCATTGGTGAATATGGAGTGGATCTTTTTTGTGGATGTACAAACACATGCAGCAAACATCGAAGAGACAGAGAGAAGAAGGTGAATGAGACTTGAGAGAAAGACAGGGAGACGAAGGTGGTAACAACGAAGTGAAATGCAATTTTTCAGAATGAGAAAACACACGTGTCTAAGAGACAAGAAAAGGAGAATAGAAAATGACAGACATGCCTTATTTCAAAGTAAGAAGTAAGATCATGAAATTAGAAAAACTAGACAACATAGAAGAGGGAAAAAGAAGGGCCCACCTGCATAGAAATTTGGACAGCTTTTCGGCTGGTTAAAGATAAAATACAAAATAAAAGTTGATTTTAATGTCCAAAATTATTCTAAATATAACTATGCAGTACCATATGAAATTGCATTTATGAAGTAATTTAATTAAATTGTAGTAATTTCTTTTGGTTTCACATGGATAGGATTTCATTTGTATTAATGATTAAAATGTAAATATCATTACATTAACTAGCTAATCACAGGTTAACTAAACCCAAAGTTGCATGCATAATATGAAATGTACATAGAACGTGGATTTTATAGTTTTATGATAATCAAACTATAAAAGAGAAATCGTAATTGTTCTTAAAGAATGATACACGTTGGGCTCGTGCATAGCACGTGCATTTTATATCTAGTATATATATATATATATATATATATATATAGTTAGGGTTGTTCATGGTTATGGCTAATAAACCAAACCGAATCGCAATCCGAACCAAATCGATTAAAAAACCCTATATTTGATTTGATTTGGTTAGGTTTGGTTTTACATTTTGAAAAACCGATACTATTTGGTTTGGTTTTGGTTTTATTAAAAAATAACTGCAAAAATAACCAAACCGAACCGATAAATTAGATATATAAATTTTATAATTATTTATATATTATTCATAAATAAACTATAAATATTTTGTTAAATTTCAAGTAACTTAAGTCTTTAACTTTACCATTTTCTCAAGCTCAACGCGTAAATTTTAGCTCATCTATTATAATCATAAGTCCAAGTTCATCAAAATTCATTACTTTAGTCTTTACCTACCATACCTTTCATAAGATAGTTACACCTTCTCTTAATTGAATCACTTTGTTCGTGTAATGATGATAACTTTAATATTGTTTAATTGCTTAATTGAATCAACAATAACTTTTCAGTGGATTGTTCATGTAATAGGTGTTTGTGTCTATTAAGATACGTGTCCTCAAAAATTTATTACTTTCAAACTGAAAAACCCAGAAAAACTAAATCACACCGAACCAAACCATCAATAACCAAATCAACGGTTATTTTTTTCGTTCGGTTTGGTTTGGTTTAAGAAATTTAAAAAGCCGACTAGATTGGTTTGGTTTTAGTTTTAACTAATAACCGATCCAAACTGAACCACGAACACCCCTATATATAGTACAAAGACGAGTGTTAGGACAAGACAGGCGACTCCTCAAATGAAAACAAAGGTCGATTATCAACAACTTGGAAATGCAATGACATGTCTCTCGTAATCCTCTTAGATGGAGTTTCATCATCCATTTTTTTAAAAAAGAGTAAAAATCAAAGGAACGATGAGAGATTTTTGAGAAAAATTACCCAAAAATAACAAGCATAAGACATATACAAACGAAAAAGCGAAAAAAAAATTGAGACACGATTTATGCAGGGGTGGATGCAGCATATACTTAGGGGGTTCATCCGAACCCCCTTCGGCAGAAAATATTACTATTTATACATGGTTAAAATTAATTTTTAGGTATGAATAATAGATGTCGAACCCCCTTCCACTAATTTGTGTGCTTACTTCTCAAATTTTGAACCCCTTTATTAAAAATCTTGGCTCCGCCACTGAATTTATGCAGTTACCTACAAAAGTGAAATCACGATTAGGAGGGAGAGTGAATTTCAAAATTCAAATTGGATGTGCATCGGTGCATGAATGATTTTGGAGAGAATTAGGGAATGAAGAAAGGAGCGATAAAATTGAGTTTGTATAAAAGCATATACAAAGGCAGAGAATAATTTTCTTGATTCGGTATACAAGGTAGGCGTGAGTCCTATAATTAATGGCAAAAATTATATAACTTTAGTCACGCATAGCAATTAAATGAAATTATACCCACATTGAATAATAATTTAATAATGTTTGCCAAATCGCATAATTTTTCCTTTTCCGGTTCTCTCTATTGTAAGAAATAATTGAATTTTATCTCACAAATTAATAATTTTTCATACAAGATTTCAAATCAATACACCTAGATACATATTTTTTTCTACCAGATACATAGAAAGAGAGATGAGCGAGAACATGAGGGAGGCAAGTGAGATTTGTCAACGTATCCCATATACATGTGAATATATATTTGGTGTGTTTAGCATGTATTTGGGATATTAGATACGTGAGCAAGATAAGAGAGTGAACGAGAGAGATGAGAGGGAGGCGAGCGAGCGAGCTATGTATCCTAGATGCTTGTGAATCCACTAAGATAGAGTGTATCTAGAACAAATAACACATAGTTTGAGCCAATGTACCGCGAGATACATGTATCTGGGCGCACTAAAATCTAATAAGATTCGTAATATTGTAACATAGAGTGTATTTAAGTAATAAGCTCTTAAACTAGTGAGATTTATGTAAGTTGCCCTTAAATAAATAGTATTGACCCATATCCTGGCCCGACCCCGGTCAAGCCTCAAGGGTCAAGGGCTTATATGAGCCTGACTTCTAAGCCCTAGTTCTAAATGAGTTTGAATTTTTTTATCCCAACCCTATCCCAATAACGTGTTGGGTTGGGCCGGCTTCATGAGTTAAGCCCATTTTGACGGTCTCTTTTATGGAGTTTGAACAATCTATTATTTGTGAATAACTACTGAGTTAACTATAAAATTGAAGATCAAAGATGAAATTTTATGAATCTATGAAGAAACTGTAAGCATATACAAACACAAATAAAAAAAAGGCCGAAACACGTTTAGGTGGTTACCTAGAATTGAAATGACACGATTATGAGGGAGAAAAAAGTATTTAAAATTCAAATATGAAATTGTTGAGAGATTTTAGGAGCAAAATCAGTGAATGGAGAGAGAAGAGATAATTGTAATTTGTATATCAAGATATATATACAAATTTGGAGAGATATATTCTTATTCCGGCTACAACTGATTTTAGTGAGACTCAATTTTAATAGAAAATTTCACTAAATTGTAACAATAATTCATAATTAAGTAAAACTATAAGGTAATTACATAATATACTAGTAATATTCACCAACTTACGTAATTTTTCAAAAATAAATCATCAAAATTGTACAAAAAGAGCAAATAGATGTAGATAATTAATACAATACATAGAATGAAAAAAATAATTGATATTGATTTATAACTAATTGGTTTGTTTGGAGGCACGAGTGACTACCACCTAAAGGTGGTCGGGTTTCTTTTGTGCTCTATAATTGTATTATTCTTAGTCTGGTATGATTATATTTCATAAATTATTGCCAAAAAAAATAAATTTACCCATTAATTTTAATAGTTACAAACCCATAACAAAACAAAAACAAAACTCATGTGCAATATTTCCCCCAAGTTTGACTAGGTAATGGTAACTTGAATATGTTCAAACATGTTTTTTGTACACTTCATCAATATATCATAAAAAAAATTTATCATATATTGAGATGCTTAAGTGAAACACATATATAACTTAAGTATAAAATAAAATTTATTAGCAAATTTAAAAAGCTATTGATGTAATATTCTAGCTACTTTTTCTTTGAGTTGCAAGTTTTTTTTTCTTTTTCAAAATGTCATGTTACTGGTATCGAATCGTTATGTATGCATCATTTTCTAAGGATCCAATATAGATACACATTTGATATTTTTGGATAATTGAGTAACAAAGATTATAATTTTCGTGTTGGACCAAAGAGGAAAGTTGTGAGATTTATGTAGAAAATGGGAGTTCGGAGCTAAAAGGATAACTTTTTTCCTTCAAAAATATAAACGGTATATCAATTTTTTGGGAAAAAGGTCTGAAATATATCGGAATTTTGACCGAAATTGTTGTAACGATACCAAACTTTGGAAATGACCTTTTACCCCTGCACTAGTTAATAGTGTATTTTAAAGGTATATATGTGCCCACTTGGACATAAAAAATATTGCATAATTATAAATAGTAATGTGTCCATGTTGGCACATATATACCTTTAAAATACGTTATTAAATAGTGTAGGGGGCAAAAGGTCCTCCATAAAATTTGGTATCATAACAGCAATTTCGGCCAAAGTTTGAGTATTTTTCAAACCCTTTTCCCCAATTTTTTAAAAACCAAAACGGCAAAATCGTCACTGAGGGAGCGATATATTTTAACGCCGTGCACGCCGTTAAAAACTTTATTTTAATTTATTTTTTTTGTAAAATCGCTGCCTCGGCAGCATTATCCTATTTTTTTAAAATCTTAAATCGCTGCTGAAGCAGTGTTTTTTAAAAAATAAAAATAAAAAATCTCTAAAATTGCTATCCAGCGTTTTCTTTAAATTTTAATTTAAAAATTGAATTCGCTGCAATGGCAGCAATTTTCCAACTTTTTTTTTTAAAAAAATTACCGCTGCTTTGGCAGCAATTTTCCTTAATGTTAAAATTTTTGCCAATTTTCCTTAATGTTTTTTTAAAAAAAAATTGATATCGCTGCTGAGGCAGTGATTTACAAAAAAAAAAATTCTTTAGAAAAACGCTGCTGAGGCATCGCTTTAACAAAAAAAAAATCTTCCTAAAATCGCTGTCAGCACAGCGATTTTAATTTTAATTTTTTTTTTGATAAATCGCTGCTCCAACAGCGATTTTGAATGAAGTTTTTAATATGTTAAAAGATATCGCTCCCTAGGTAGCGATTTTGTCATTTTGGTTAGAAAGAATTTGATATATCGTTTATGTTTTTTTGAGGAAAAAAATTGTCCTTTTGGCTACGGTCTCTAGAAAATTGTTTTTACTTTTTAGTTCCACAGAAATCAAATTGGGCAGATGGTCTATGTTGCTCGGATTAATTCTTTACGTGTCAAATCTTTTGAAAATAATATATTTTTGAAGAATTCAATATAGATATAATAATATTTTCGATTACGTGTCGAATCTTTTGAAAATAATATATTTTTGAAAAATTTAATACAGGTATAACAATATTTTTGAAGAATTTAATACAGATATAACAATATTTTTGAAGAGTCCAAACTCAGTGACTAGAGTAAAGCATAAGCGGTGACGTGCCGTAAAAATGAATTCATTAAAAGCTTTTAATCTCTTTTCTTTGTTAATATTTACATGCAAAAAACATAAGACGTCTCTAGCAACTTGGCCACATCTTTTCCTTTCAACTATTAACTCCCCTATTTATGTTTTTTCCAAAACAAAATAATCCAACTAAGCACACCTCTTTGTCTTCTATATATATAACACTAGAAAGTAATGGTCCGTGTCAGTACGGGCCCAATATTATTATGTAATATTCCTTTTTTTTTGTTAAATTTATTTTATGGGAAATTGGAGAATTTTTTTTGATGAATCTATCAGTGTGTTCTGTAAAATGTTAATTTTCTCTATTTGATGAGCTAAAATTTTTGCAACATATTTCCTCTAGAAAATAAGTTTTTTTTTTCTTTTGAAATGAGAAAATGATTTCTATAATAAATATCATAACTTGATATCAATTAAAAGTTGGATTACAAGTATGTACCGTAAGATGTTGAAACTGCTCAAAACTTGAAAACTGTCTCTTCTATATAAGTAAAAAAAAAAAGTCAAATATAAAAAGAAAATTTAAATTAATTTGACTTTTTTCTTAATAAATTATTTATTAGGAGTTTTTTTTTTTATTAATTATACTTTAAAAATATAAATATGACTATTAATAATCTTATATAGTTATTTAATGATATATATAATATTAAAAATAATTTGTT
>JAJOOO010019680.1:0-28903 GCA_029582685.1 Solanum piurae | reverse complement strand
CCCCCCCCCCCCCCCCCCCCCCCCCCCCCCCCCCCCCCCCCCCCCCCCCCCCCCCCCCCCCCCCCCCCCCCCCCCCCCCCCCCCCCCCCCCCCCCCCCCCCCCCGGTCGAGGATCGGGATGCAAAAATAAAAAATTTGAAGTTGCAAAATATTTTTTTTAAAAAAATTGTAATTTGAAGTTGGAATAGAGTTTTGGAAAATGTTTTTCTTAAGTTTTGAAGGGAAGTCATTTTCCTTAAATTTGAGAAAAATGAGTTGATTTGGAAAACATTTTCCGGCTTCATACCAAACACACCCCAAACAGAAAATGCGAAAGACAGAATCTTTACATGTCTTGATTCCCACTTAGTCACCATTACACAGAAAAACAATACTTATAACAATCTATTTATATAAAGAATCACTTCTGACTTATCGAGCATATGTAATGTGCCAAAAGTGCATTTCTTGCAATCTGCACTTTTTCCTTATATCAACTACATATTCAAGAAAACTATCTACTTGTAATAGCTATATAGTTGACTACTCGTTGGACCAAACATCTAACATTTTTGTTGCTTGCAACAAACCCTCTTTGCTTTAGCATCTATATATATATATATATATATATATATATTTCAAGAATATTTTTAGAATATCTATTTGATATGCTTTTCTTGATGGAATTCCTTCCATATTCTATTGACAGTCTAGGATTGCTGCTGGAGCTTTCTATTTCTTTTGTCTTTTTATATGTATATATACACTATTTCATGTATTTTAATTTGTTTGTCCTTTTTCTTTTTACGTAGCATTTTTAAGATCACAATATTTAAGTTCATTCTATATAATTTTAGTTCAAGATCACAAGTTCATCGGCACCATATCTCTAGTCGGAACCATTTTCCATCGGCTTTATATCAATTTTTTAATCGGAAATAACCTCGGCATCACAACACTTGCCGGAAATGACCTCGGCATCATAAACATCATATGTTTTGGTCACGGTGTTCAATAATCAATGCACACAAGCAATATCACACTACATAGAAGAGACAATAATTCATGAAATTCAAGTCCGTATTCATGCTATCAACCACTTCATCAATTAATCAATAAGGGTCACAACAAGGCAATTCATATCATCATGTTCATCAATAACCTTTTCAATTTCAACCCCTTTTATCCATTAAGATTTATCAAGTGGACAATTAACTCTTCACCTCATCCCCGTTACTCCCAACACACAAACAACAAAAGGAATACACGAATTCTACTAGAATACAAGATTTAGGAGATCACTTGTCTTAAATCAATCAATAATCACTCCAATAGTTGAGTCTTCCCCTTCCGAATCACTTTCAAAGACGTACAATATATATATATACAAGCAAGTATTCACAATTACTTTTTGGAAACAACAATACCCACATCAATTGCTTAGAACAATGGGTCAATTCACTCAATCCAATTTCAAAAGGAAGATTTGAATCCGAAATTTAATACTTGAAAGCAAAACTCAAAGCTTTATGAACTCATTGGTAAAAATCATTTCGAAAAAAGACTCAAAAATAATTTTAAAATTTAAACTAAGAACTTGAGTTCTTGAAAAACCTTACCATTTACCAATCAATCTCATATTTTGATGTTAAAATCTCAAAGTTATTTACTTACTTATTGAATTATGTATTTTATTGAGTCATGAACAATAAATAAAATGTCTAAATCGAAAAACTAAACGGCAAAATGGGAATCCTAGTGTATAAACATGAGAATATCAATAAAGAAAACTAAATTAATAAATCAAATGAACCTTACACCCCATTAGATATCAACTTTTTTCCAATAATAATGAACCCTTGGTTTACAGAGAATTACTTATATATATAAATAAATAAAAATCAAATACGAAAACCATAAGAGAATAAGAAGAAAGCTAAGGTAGAAACAATAACAATTGCTTCAAAAATAGAGACAATCTTGAATAAAATTGAGTCAATGAACCAATTACGCAATTTGTATATTCTCTTCTTCTTCCTCAAACACGAATTTTTGAATCTCAACCTCAATGATGATGCCTTATAATTCCTAGAATTATTATCATCATCACTATTCCTATCATTATTCTTGTTTGAGAAAAAGTAATTGCCCACTTTCATATCAAAGTAACTTGAATGCATCAACAATTAAATATTTAATTGACCTTTGAGATTAAATCTGATGTCGTATATATGAATACTCAAATCAATATAATTCTTGACTAATTAGTTTGTGATATATTTTTGGGGATAGAATAATAGATGATGAGTTTGATGAGCCAATCAGGGGTTTTGGTATATCTATATATATAAATAAGATTGTGAAATAATCAAGGTATTTATGAAAAATAAAAAAATGAGGGGTGTAGTGTAGAAGCAAGTGTGAATAGCATGACTTAAGTGTAGAATATGTTCACTTAATACAAGAAATTGGGAAATTACGTAGAAGATGTGTAAGTACTTGTCTATATTATTATTTTAGAACGTTGAATTGAAGTGGAGTCATCCTCCTCCTTTTAGGTTTTACACCTTCTCTCCTGAATCGGTTTAAGCTAAAAACATCACTTAATACAAATTGGAGAGTAATATTTTAAATTTAATAGTTTCAAAATTAATAATTTATATTTTCCCACGCACCAAATTTTTTTAGATTATGTAAATTAAAATATTATTATTCTATTTGTTGCTCAAATATAAAGATATATATTTATTTGTTATAATAGAGTGTAACTAATTACATTTAAGGGAAAAGTGTCTAGTATACCGTTTACTTTGTCATTTAGAGCTGATATAACTCTCGCTATAAAAGTTGCTCATATATACATCTACCATTACAAAATTGACTCACACATACCCCTACCGCTACAAAAGTGATAAATAATAATTTTAAATTAATGTCTTTGATTTTTAATATTTAAAATATTTATGTATTTGATTTTTCATACATAAATTATTTTTTTGACTTCTTTGATTATTATTATTTGAATTTCTTATTCTTATTTTATTTTTTCTTTCATTTTTAGTGTAAAAAAAAGTGTGAATGAAAAAGGAGAAAAAAAAATTAAAACTACCTTTTTAGGCCATATTGTAATTTAGTTTTTTTATATCCGTAACATAAATTGGGACATCTATAATAAATTTTACAAGAAAATAAGTGGAAAAAAATTTGACCATCAAAATAATAAATTTAAATTAGCCACTGAATTTAAAAAGTAAAAAAAAAAGTGTGAGAAGAATCAAATATACCCCTAGCTACATGGATTTTTTAATAAGAAATTAATAAAAATTAATTTAAAATTAATATTTTTTCACTTCTGTTAAAGGTAAGAGGTATGTGTGAGTCATTTGTGTAACAATAGCTAGAGGTATATATGAGTCATTATAACGAAGAATATATCAACTCTAAATGATAAAGTTAAGGGTAGATCAAACCCTTTTCCCAACATATATACATTTTTTAAAGGTGTGGGGTGATTTTCCCTACATATAATGATAGTATAGAAAACTTTTTACATCATCAAGTTACCTAAAATAATATTTTTGTAAATAACTTTTCATAAAAAGTGAGATTTGTAATATTGAATATATTAAAGTGCATTTCAGTACATTTTATATGTATTTTTAGTTTAAGATAAAAATTCAAAAATGTATTTAACTTTCTTAAATTTTGTGTCAAGTAAATTAGACAAACAGATTAATACAAAGGATACTATTTAAAAAATAATCTTAACTCACAATATTTTCTTGAGCCGAGGATCCACCTATCACGGTCTTTTTATCCCGTTGGATAAGTATACATACATATTACCCTCTCCATATTTTACTTGTGAGACTATACTAAATATGTTATTATTGTTATTGTTCTAATTTGTTCTAATGCATTTACTTTATTATCGAACAATTTGAACTCACCAATTAAATTATAAAATGTTAATTAATTAAGTTTTTTTTTTTTTTTTTTGTAAAAAATAGAAATAAAATCAAAGAAGTTTCCTTGTAATGGGAACGTAATGCATGTAGTGGCACTGTCACTCCCAATATTCAAAGTGAACAAATATATACGATCGACAAAGCACGTATATAATAAAGAGAAAAGTGTCTCATATATTCCTTAACTTTGTCATTTACTCCTCGTTATGAAAGTAACTCATATATACCCTTATCGTTATACAAATGACTCACATATACCCTTACTGTCAGAGGCGGATCTAGGATTTAGAGGTCGTGGGTGTCACATTGCCCAAGTAAGATAAACAGATCGGTTCCTTTAATTTTGGGTTACAATTTGAATTATTTATCTTTTTCGATTTTTATAAAATAAGTTGATTAAACGTGCATGTTAGTAATATTTTCTTTTAGTTATTCTGAGATTAGAGATAACTAAACAATTCAACTTTTTTTTTTTTTGGATTTAGAGGCATTCTCTAAAACTGAAGAAAAAATGATTTTCCACATTAAAAATTCAAATTTGTATAAACCATCTAATAGTCTTAACTTAATATATTCATATTTCATTGTCTTTATGTGTTGTTGCATATATATGGTAGAGAAAAAATTTAAATTGGTTTCAACCCAACCATCTTACTTATCAAGAACGTGAAGATCGGAATAACGTTTAAAATTAAAAGAACTCAAACATAATAATATTCATCATTTTTTAAAACTTATGTTTTTTTTTAAAAACAATTTAAATATATTCGTAGTAATATTTATGTGACTTTCATAATACAATACTCATTAATTAATAAAGAATAAACACATAATATTCATATCAAGAGATCAATAATCAGAGACAGAGAAAATAAAAAAAATTAAGAACTAATCACAGAAAAAAGGATTCAATTTAAATTACGTAATAAAGAATAGTACCAAATAAATAAGAACCAAACGGAAAAAAAAAAGACAAGAAAAAACAGGAAAAAAAAGAAAAAGAAAAGAGCTTAGTAAGCTTTCAGTTCATACAAGAATCCAAAATATAATGTTGAGAGTGAGAATCGAGCCCACATTGCGGGTGCATCGATCTGTGTGTTTTGCCAACGGCACCAATCACCAATTCGTTCAATGGGTGACAACTTTTATTTATAACGATTTCTTAAACATACACACACATAGATAAATTTGCCCCTGCTTATTGTTACAAAAGGAGCATACATATACCCTTCATCTATTGAAAGTGAAAAAATTAGTTTTAATTTTATTTTTTTGACTTTAAATTTTAAAAAAATTCATGTAGGACTATATATATATATGATCCTTCTAGAAAAGTTCAAGGTATGTTTTAATTTTTTTCATTCAAAAATTATTTTTTGACTTCTTTGATTATCATTATTAGAGTTTCTTATTCTTTTTTTTTTCATTCATTCTTTAGTGTAAAGAAAAAATTTAAAACTATTTTTTCGGCTATATTGTAAGTAATTAACTTTTTGTATTTGTAAAAAAAATAAAATGGGCATCTATAATAAATTTTACAAGAAAATTAGTGAAAATAAATATATTTGACCATCAATATAATAAATTTAAATTAGTCGTTGAAACAAAAAAGTCAAAAAAAAATAAAAATACGTGCGAGGAGGATCAAATATACCCCATATGGACTATATTCTTTTCCAAAAAAAATAATTAAAAAATTAAATTAAAGTTAATTTTTTCATTTCCATTAGAGAAAAAGGGTATATGTGAGTCATTTGTATAACAGTAGGGGTATATATGAGTCGCTTTCATAGTGAGGGGTATATCAGATTCAAATGACAAAGTTGAGGGGTATATCAGACCCTTTTCTCAATCATAAATTATATAATCAAGTATCATTATTGTTGATACATAGCTAGCGTTTGTCCATAAATTTCAGAAGAAATATTTGATCATTTAAAAAAATATGATTTGTATCAATAAGTTCTAAAAATTATTTAAAATATCTTTAAGGTTGAATTTTTATTTTATGATGAATATGTTTCGTTAAAAAATAACCTTATAATGATAACAATCAACAATATGGCAAGAGCAATATATTAATTGCATACTTAAACTTGTCACTAATTCAGGATGAATTATAATCCATTAAAAATAAAATTTTCTTTAGCCACGTTCTATATAGATAACAGAGAGGAATATTTATTAGTTATTAAAGGAGTAATTTGGTAGATAGATTTAGTTGGAACTAATAAATTATGTTTTTTTTTTATAAAATATAAAAGTTTAGGGCGATTTTTTATTTTTAAAAATTTCCAAATATTAGAACTTGGCTCAAATACTAATTTTGTCAAAAAAATTACCTATATACACACCTTTATTTTCCATAATTTCCATTATTCCTACCATTCCAAATATTTACAAAATCCATCTTTTTTCCTCCCAAACCCCACTGTTCCGGATACATAAAGCTTCAACACTCAAGTACATGTTTCTCTTCCTATTGTCACTCCCTTAATCTCTCCATATTTTCACTCCCTCAATGATGAAAGTGTAGGAGGATTTCTTCGTCATTTGTTTTTTGCTTTCAACAGATTAAATTGTCGATTTTATTTTTTTTCGTTGTTCATCCTTTCTAATGCATATGGGTTCAGATTTTTAATGTATCTAGTTGATTTTATTTCTTAAACTAATGTATAATGCGTTCGTTTCAACATTATGATGCATTACATTTTTTTATCATTCACAATGTGTCGTGTTCAAATATTAGTTTTGATATATAACCTTAACTAGTATTGATAATACAAAAGTTCTACTAAATGTATCATTTATCATGTATCAAGTGTTGTTATGTATGTTCTATGGTTATCCTAATTTAGAAGGATATGTATCCGTACACAGTACCAGATTATGTTCGTGATTGTAACACCTCGCTAAGTGAAAGAGCTAGAATTAGAAAGAGTTATTTTTGGAAAGAATGAAAAATCTGGAAAATTTGTTTAAGTTGTGTTAAGCTTTAGTTTGGTTGAACTTCAAGTGACCATAACTCCTAGCTCAGGATGATTTAGGTGTGCTACAAGATACCGTAGGAAAAATCTTTGAATTATCTTTCCAACGCCTCCAAGTTTGCTCGATTTTGAGTTTGTATGAGGGATATATTCCCATTTGAAGTTGGGTTGTCTAGATAAGGAAAGTCAAAACTGGATTTTAAAGGGGTATTTTGGTCTTTTCCATGCCCAATTAATTTATTTCATTTTTAGAAGTTTAATTGGGATCTAAACAGAATTAGATCAGTTTACGCCTTACCAAATCACGCTAGGGTTTTTGGAGAAAGAACTCAAGAGGAGAAAGGAGAAGAAAAGTTCAAAGATTCGTCAAGTTCTTGCGATTTCGGGTGTGGTTTTCGCCAAGGATTAAATCCTATGAGGTATGTGAGTTCACATAGCATTGGATTCGTTCACCCACGTGCCAAACATATTTATTTCAGTATGATTTTCATCCTAAAAGATTGAGACTTTGATGTTCTTGAGTTGTATTCTTGAATTGCTTTTGTTCTTGAATTTGGGATGAGATTGAGGAGTTCTTGAGAGTTTAAGGTCGATTGTTAGAGTTGTTTTGAGTTAGATTATTGTGTACATGTGCTGGGTATTTGAATCTAAAGAGGAATTGAGAAAAAGAATCGAATTTAGGCGAACTGGGGTTAGAAAATGAAGAAGGAACAAGTCGGGCAAATCTGGGTACTAAGTCCGCGTCGTGGACCTGTTCTTCAGGATTGAAAATCTTTTCTCCGCGCTGCAAAGTGGTCACAGACCGTTCTGCCTCAAAATTTATTTTGCGATCAAATAATTAAATGCATCTCTGCGTCGCGGACTTGCTTCCAGACATGGATTTCTTGATCGTTTCTCATGTTTAACTATCTAAAAACACTCCTAAACATCATGAGATCCTTCCTATCACAAATCACAATCCTTGAATTCATAAATTTAAATTCAAGGAAAGTTAAGAACCAAGTCTAGAGAGTTCTTAGAGTTATTTCAAAAGTCTTTTACAAATGTTTTAACTTTGTTTTAAGACTTGAGTTTTGAGTTGAGTAAAGAGTGAAGATCAAAGTTCTTTTCTTTAAAAGAGTATACCGGGACTATGTATTTCTAAAAGAGTAAATGTTTTCACATTTAAACAAGAGAGAAAACACCAATTTCTAAGAGAGCCTTTGATCTAGTTTTTGAGTAATTATCTCAAACCACAGAAAGAGTTTTGTTTTTAAACATATGAGCTGAGTATATTTTGGGAGTAGTATTGAGCACCGATATGAGGACGAGTTTATAATAACTCAAGTCTTCATAAACCATGTAGCCATCATGGGTAAAAAGGGTCATACTTTTTAGATGATTCCTTAGTGCTTTTTCGCATAGACTAATGGATTCACTTAGTTGAGGCGTTCTATATCACGGTAAGGTATAGTTCTGGCAGCGTGGGTGATATGATGTATCATCACTTTAGCTCATAGTGATGGCTGTCGGTCAGAGAAACTCCATAATATTACATTACTTTATATGTAAACTGAGTTGAAATTGTATTTCTTTAACACATTTAGTTGTCACCTACTGTTTTAAATGCTTTGTATAAAATGTACCTTTATTGTTGTTTTAATTTACATTTGAGTTGAGTATTCATGAGTTGAGTAAAGCTAAGGTAAATTTTCTTTTAAGATTCCTTTCAAGCTTATGTCATGTTTAGTTTTCCCATCGCATGCTCGTACATTCAATGTACTGATGCCATTTGGACTGCATCATTTTATGATACAGATACAGGTAATCAGGATCAACATCCAGCACCTCGTTGATCCATTCGAGCATTCAGAGTCATTTGGTGAGCCTCCTTGCTTTTCGGAGGATCCCCTTTGGTTATGTTTTGTTTTATTGCTTTTGGCTATTTCACTTGTTAGGATGATCGGGGGTCTTGTCCTGACATCCCTCTTAGTATCTAGAAGCTTCATAAACAGTTAGTAGTTCATTTCTCGTTATCTTATTATTGGCTTATGTTTTGAGATCTGATTTGCCATCTTGGTTAGTTGAATGTTCTTTTAAGACATTGTAAGTTATTTCATGAGTTTATCCTTCAAAACTATTACCTTGTTATTTAAGTCTTCTGCTATGAGTTAAGCCAGACTAAGGGTTCGCTTGGGGCTAGCGATGGTTCTCGAGTGCCAGACTTATCTAGGGTGTAGGCTCGGGGCGTGACAAACTGGGTATCAGAGCCATTGTAACATCTCGCTAAGTGAAAGAGCTAGAATTAGAAAATTCATTTTTGGAAAGAATGAAAAATCTGGAAAATTTGTTTAAGTTATGTTAAGCTTGAGTTTGGGTCAACTTCAACCGACCATAACTCCTAACTCAGGATGGGTTAGGTGTGCTACAAGATACAGTACAAAATATCTTTGAATTATCTTTCCAACGCCACTAACTTTGCTCGATTTCGATTTTGTATGAGGGAGATATGCCCATTTGAAGTTGGGTTGTCTAGATAAGAAAAGTGAAAACTAGATTTTAAAGGGGTATTTTATTCTTTTTCGTGCCCAATTAATTTATTTCGTTTTTAGAAGTTTAATTGGGGTCTAAACAGAATTAGATCAGTTTATGCCTTAACAAATCACGCTAGGATTTTTGGAGAAAGAACTCAAGAGGAGAAAGGAGAAGAAAAGTTCAAAGATTCGTCAAGTTCTTGCGATTTTGGGTGTGGTTTTCGCCAAGGATTCAATCCTATGAGGTATGTGAGTTCACATAGCGTTGGGTTCGTTCACCCACGCTCCAAACATGTTTATTTCAGTATGATTTTTGTTCTAAAAGATTGAGACTTTGATGTTCTTGAGTTGTATTCTTGAATTGCTTTCATTCTTGAATTTGGGATGAGATTGAGGAGTTCTTGAGAGTTTAAGGTTGATTTTTAGAGTTGTTTTTAGTTAGAGTCTTGTGTACATGTGATGGGTATCTGAATCTAAAGAGGAATTGAGAAAAAAAATCAAATTTAGGTGAATTGGGTTTACAAAATGAAGAAGGAACAAGTCGGGCAAAATCTGGGTACCAGGTCCACGTTGCGGACCTGTTCCTCTGGTTTGACAAAATTTTCTCCGCATCGCAGAGTGGTCATGGACCGTTCTGCCTCAAAATTTATTTCGCGATCAAATAATTAAATGCATGTCCGCGCCGCGGACTTGCTTTCAGACAGGGATTTCTTGATCGTTTCTCATGTTTAACTATCTAAATGAACTCCTAAACATCATGAGATCCTTCCTATCACAATTCTTGAATCCATAAATTCAAATTCAAGGAAAGTGAAGAGCCAAGTCTAGAGAGTTTTTAGAGTCATTTCAAAAGTCTTTTGCAAACGTTTTAACTTTGTTTTAAGACTTGAGTTTTGAGTTGAGTAAAGAGTGAAGATCAAAGTTCTTTTCTTCAAAAGAGTATACCGGGACTATGTATTCCCAAAAGAGTAAATATTTTCACATTTAAACAGGAGAATAAACACCGATTTCCAAGAGAGACTTTGAGCTAGTTTTTGAGTAATTATCTCAAATCATAGAAAGAGTTTTATTTTTAAACATATGAGCTGAGTATATTTTGGGAGTAGTATTGAGCACCGATATGGGGACGAGTTCACAATAACTCAAGTCTCCATAAACCATGTAGCCATCGTGGGTAAAAAGGGTCATACTTTTTAGATGATTCCTTAGTGCTTTTTAGCATATACTAGTGGATCCACTTAGTTGAGGTAATCTATATCACGACAAGGTATATGACAGGTCTGGCAACGTGGGTGAGACGTTGTATCATCACTTTAGCTCATAGTGATGGTTGTCGGTTAGAGTAACTCCCACAATATTATATTACTTTATATGTAAACTGAGTTGTTATTGTATTTCTTTAACACATTGAGTTGTCACCTACTGTTTTATGGATTCAAAGTCATTTGGTGAGCCTCCTTGTTTTCCAGAGGATCCCCTTTGGTTATGTTTTGTTTTATTGCTTTTGGCTATTTCAGTTGTTAGGATGATCAGGGGTCTTGTCCCGTCATCCCTCTTAGTATCTAGAGGCTTCATAGACAGTTCGTAGTTCATTTGTCGTTATCTTATTATTGGCTTATGTTTTGAAATCTGAGTTGCCATCTTGGTTAGTTGAATGTTCATTTAAGACATTCTAAGTTATTTCAATAGTTTATCCTATAAGTCTATTATCTTGTTATTTAAGTCTTCCGCTATGAGTTAAGTCAGGCCAAGGGTTTACTTGGGGCCAACAATGGTTCTCGAGTGCCAGTTCCTCCCAGGGTGTAGGCTCGGGGTGTGATAGTAATACATAAACCTTACTATTTTCATAGCTAAACATGTGTGGTAAAATAATTTTCATATACATAAACCTAACTCTTTTTATATCTAAACCTCTGTGGTAAAATTTATACAAACTTACACTACATGTATCTATACTTATTAACTACCACAAAGTAATGTATCGAAACAAAACACTTTACCAGCAATCTTTACTTCTATATTGTATCTTGTAGGTTAATTTGAGATTCACAAAAAAATATTTTGTCCAACATCAATTTATATGTACATGATACATAATATATATCAAATTCAACAGTTTTCAAACTTTATTACATGTATCATATACATATCAACTCACCACCGTGTTCTCTATCACACACAAAAAAATGTTGTTGCGAACAATTACATGTATAATGTATCTATTTATAAAATACAATAGTTTTCAAACAAAATAAGATACATAGATAGTAATGTATCATGCATTAATTTTTTAGGTATGATACGTAGATTCAAACTTATACTAAATGTATCGATACATAGCAAGTACCACACAATAATGTATCGATCTCAAGCCTAATATCTCATGGGCAATAATTACTTATTTAATGTATCTAGTAGAAATACAATATCTATCAATTTAAACAAGATACATAAATATTAATGTATTGTTAAATCTATCCATCTCGAAAATATAATTCAAAAAATGATTAAACAATATTTTAAAATGTATGAATGATCCATCAAAGCTATGTATATCTTCAACCTTGTATCAACGCATAACAGATACATTGAAAATCTAGGCTTTTGTTTCTTCACCTCAACAATGTATCAGATCTCCAATTTTTTTCTCAACTCATCAATCTTTAATTCAGTTGCAATGGCTGATTTGAGATTCACAAAATCAATATTTTGACCAACAACAATTCCATCACTTTTGTATCGTTCATACCTCATCTCACTTTTTCAGATTCCAAAATATCTCAACAAGATTGAAAGGCTAATATTGTATCAGAGAAAGGTTCTTCGATGAACATGGGCTCTAGATAATCAATATAAACCAACTTTTACAGCATAGATAGAAAAGGATGATGATTCCAAAATTGATGAGGGAAACAACTCAGATCCCAAGGAAAATATTGGAGATGATAACTATAACGGGGAGTTAGATAAAGAAACAAGTATCCTGTAGGGTCTTTTTTATGCTCATGGGATCCATGTCGCTGTGTTTCCAACCCACTCCCTCTCCATATGTCACTGTGTGCTGTTAATGGAGAAGAATTTTGATTTTTGAATTTGTTGATTCTATTAGAATTTGCGACTGACTGATTGACAGTAAGAAGAAATGTGTAAGCTTAATTTATGAGATTTTAAGTGGATTTTTTTTCTTTTCCCTTTTTAGTGTAACAGTTGGATACATTATGTATCAGCATTAATGTATCCGGAAAGTGTAAAAATTAAGGGATTATTGTAATTAGAAAAAGAGTGGGGACGGGATGTAATTTACTCTTTGCACTATGAGATTTATGTAAGTTATACAATTTATTCTAGTATTTGAAAACATGGGCTATTTGAAAAATATATTTGCCAAGTAGTGACAAGTTGTATGACCAAACATCATTTCTCAAGTTTTCCCCAAATATATTTAGGGCCAAACAGGTCCTTAATTTTGACTTGTTTTTTTTTAAAGTATTTTTATCCGTTAAATAGTTTAAAATATATTGTGTTTTTTTTTTGCAATTTTAATAAACTTATCGATAACTATTCCCGTTTCTGAAAAATTAAGATTTTTATCTATTAATTTTGATTATCACTAATTTTGTCACAGTCCCTTGAATATATTCAAAAATATTGTTTCATTTTGATTAAATCATCATTTTTTATTAAATTGTATTTTTTACATATCATTAGTTACATTTGTTAATATTTATGTTAGTATTTTTAGCACAATCAAAGAATAGTTTGAAATATAGATAAAGAATTATATACACAGATATTTAATTTGCTCATTATTTTGGACATATGATTTTAATAACCTATGATATATTGGTATTAACCCCGTAATTTTATAAAAAATATAATTTTAAATTATCTATATAATCTTTTAGTTGATCCCAAATTAAGCCTTTAAGTGAAAAATATTTCAGATATTTTTATCCTCAAATGAACTCTTTTTGCTTTGTTACGGACTTACTGTTGACTTTGTACATTTTCTGAATTTTCTGGTCATTCTCATGTTTGGGTTAAATTGATTGTGGTGTTGTTTCATTTCTTTTGGCTTTGTTACGGACTTACGGTTGACTTTGTACATTTTCTGAATTTTTTGGTCATTCTCATGTTTGGGTTAAATTGATAGTGGTGTTGTTTCATTTACCCATCGTTCGCTTCCTATTTGATTATTTATTAACTAGTGAATTTGTTCTAATTTTGCGTAATCATAAATATGATAGGACGTCAATAATTTTATTAAATATAATATAAATATTAGAGAAATTTTAATTGATTGATAAAGGAAAATCTCTAATTAGATGACTCGCAACAAAGTTATAAGTTAATAAATAGTACATAGGTCTAATAACAAGTAGGTCATACGATGCCAAATACTCACTAGTGTTTCTCTCAAGATGACCAAACGTACCGCACGGTACACCGAACCACTACCCCTGACCCCCGACCCACCGGAACCACCAGATTCATCTACTCCAATGGCAGAAGACAACCAAAGACCTCAGACCTTCAAAGAAGTGCTGATCGACAAGGAAAATGCCCTAAATCATATCTATGGAATTACTCAAAAAGCAAATGGCCATGGAAAAAATGATTGAAAATCAAAATGATGCAATCATCCTAACTGAAGAGGATAAAAGCAGATTGTACCAACCACGATGCTTGTCCGTCATTGTCAAAGTCTTTGGGAAAAGGATAACTCATGCCTACCTAAAGAGTAAGTTAACAGACACTTGGAAGCTGACGGAGCCACTAACACTAATAGATATAGAGTGGGACTACTACATTGTGAAAATCAGTCAAGTGTAAATATGCACAAAATCCGTCACGAAGGCCCTTGGTTTGTCGCCGGGAAATTCCTATCTGTCAAAGGTGGGAGCCAAACTTCGTCCCTCAACAATCCACTCTAACCCACACAGTCATATGGGCCAGACTACCCCAGCTACCAACGGAATTCTATGATAAAAACATACTAGAAAAGATTGGGCAAAAACTGGAGCCTTGCTCAAGATTGACACCTGCACATCAGCAACACTAAGGAGGCGATATGCAAGGATTTGTATCCAAGTCCCAATTGAAGTTCCAGTCAAAATATAAGTGGTGATCGGGAACCACAAGCAAAAAGTAATCTATGAAGGGGAAGATATAATGTGTATCGTCTGCGGAAGAATAGGCCTTACTCTAGGGAAGTGCACTGAAAATGCTAAGCAACTAGAAAATCCCCTCCGCTCATCACCACCTCTTAAAGAAATGAAACAGTCGGACATCTGGGAAATTGTTTCATTCCTTAGGAGGAAGAACAATGCAGTACGAAAAGAAAGCACATGTGCACCCATGGATTCAACAGGACAACAACAAAGATAGGTAAGGACTTACGACCCTTACGTAAGTAAGTTCCTAAACACCGGCACCCCCATCCAATCACCCGGGGACGGCGAAAAAAGCAACGAAAAGATTATAAACAAAAATAATGAAAAAAGACCATTTTGGAGAAGGGGCCCACAACTCGTAATTCTAAGGCCTACCTCACAGCTGTAAAAATACACAAGAAATGCTAAGCAAAAGCTTTTTACAACCTTTAATGAAGAGAGAGAAAAAATCCAAATAGGATAATGGTGTTTTAGTCAGTAATCACGCAGATCTAAATCCCAAAGGAAACACTGTGGCCCAGTGTTTAATTCCTAACTACCCCATTCCCTTCCCCAATGCTCCGACGATCCAAATTGCCGCCGCAGTCTAGGCTCAGGGAAATCATCACTCTCCTGCCAGTGACTAGACCATGGAGGTCGCATCAAACATCCATCACATTAACATCAACACGATGGATATTGATATACCCTCTGACACCACTGAGAAGGAACACTTAGACACCATCCATAGCAAAAATAGTATCACACCAAATGCCACCACCGAACCCACAAGACAATCCATTGCTCTTCAAGACAGTGCCGATGCCTCCAGGTCATACTCCAATCTCTTGGTTAGAACTAGCGCTGCAAGACAAACAACTGACCTTCCAAGTCATGATAGCAAGAAAATCGGTGACATTAATCCTCCAAGATCCTGCATATCTAGCCCAAATCATCAAAGAGGGAGTCAACCAAGGGATAGCATAGCTGGGCAAACAGATATGGATGCTGACATTGAGACAAGCTCAGACGTGGGGAAACATGAACACCACCACAATTGAGGAACTCAATGCACTAATGAAAAGCACTTTTCAGAGCCTCCCTTCTTTCCCACTCTCTCATACCTGAACAGTGCTCAGAACCTTTCCTTCATACCCAGGATACCGATGAGGTTATGAAAACTGGGTACTCACAAACACCACAAAGGGAAGGGGAGATCAATAACCTAAGAGGAAGGGAAACCTCAATCCTAGAGCTAATAATAAAAAACAATTAGGAACTGGAGGACATTTTGAAAAATAGTGGAGAACAAAGTACAGAAACGTGCATCTTGGAGACACTTTTCTTTAAGGAGTTCGAGGAACCCATCAACACGGTAGTAATAGTCTACTGCATGTAGGAGATGAAAAGATGAACCTTGAACTTGAGAAATGAGAAGGAACTCAGTCCTGCAGCAGTGGTGATGAACCCCATTGGAATACCCAAGCAGAGATTTAGCGCGGAGAAGGAGAAAGGGAAGGGCTTGTAGGAGCAAGCAACACAACTCAACCTAATGATGAACTTCATCATATGGAGCGTGAGGGGAGCGAATAGCGTGAGCTTTAGGCGATAGTGTGGAGCAATGGTGAACATCCACAATCTCGCATTGTTCGTTCTACTGGAGACAAAAATGACTGAGCACCAAAAGTCTCACAGTAGAGCTCAAGTTTGACTCTCAAATCCAATATGCTGCAAATGGTCTTTCTGGAGGGATAGTCATAATATGGAATAAAGACACCCTGAAGCTAGAGAACCTGCCAATAACTCCCCAAGGAATCCATGTCACTAGGTACTCCCTAATTCCCCCTCTTGGTTTTTCTCTGCCGTCTATGCTAGTCCTGACTTTTACACTAGAACCCACCTCTGGAAAGAGTTGGGTAACCTCTCAAAAACCATCACTGGAGAGTGGCTTATAGGTGGTGACTTCAATGAAGTCCTTCATGCCAAAGAGAAGTTAGGAGGAAATAGTATTAGCCACTCTAGAACTAGTCTTTTCTGGAATTGCTTGAATGATTGTAAAATGATAGACTTAGGTTATAAAGGCTGCAAATATACTTGGACTAACAAAATATATAGGAACAGAAGCAACCTTATCTTTGAAAGGCTTGATAGGTGTGTTGCAAATGACTCCTGGATAAAGCTTTTCCTTGACTCTATGATAACTCACCTTCCTAAAACCAAGTCTGACCACTGTCCTATGCTCATTACTCTTGATAAAAATAATACAAAGAATGGTACGAAACTATTTAGAATGGAATGGTGTGGGCACCCATCCTTCCAACCACTTGTCCAGTATTGTTTTGACAACCAAGATACCCTCAATGGAGCCATTAGCCTCTTTCAAAAAGAGGCCACCACTTTGAATGTCTCTATCTTTTGGAACATTTTAAAAAACATAAGAAAGATTCTCGGAAGACTTGATGGAATCCAGAGATCCCTAAGCTACCACAATAGTCCCTTCCTTCAGGAATTATAGTCTAGTCTCCTCCAAGACTATGACCAACTCATAGATGCTGAGAAACACTTCTGGAAAACCAAGTCTAGGATAAATTGGCTTGGTGAGGGTGATGTAAACACCAGCTTCTTTGACACTTCCACAATTAATAGAAGGAGAAGAAATCGCATCACCTTCATAAATGATGATATTGGAAACCTAATAGAGGACCAAGACCAACACATGAACCACATTATCGATTTCTTCAAAACCCTCTACACCACTAATCACCACCACTCCAGCAGAAATAAACCCAAAGCTAGGGTCCATGACCATTCATCTCTGAAGAAGTGTCCAACAACATGGATTCCTCCATTAGAGATAGTGAGATCATCAATTCCCTCAAGTCCTTCCATCCCCTCAAAGCTACGGGGCCTGATGGTCTGCACCACATATTCTACCAAAAGTACTGGAACATTGTAGGTAGCAAGACCACAACTTTCTGTAAAATGGCCTTTGACCAATCCCACTTGCCTGACCAAAATAACACCACCCTCATGTGCATCATCGCTAAATGCCCTAACCCCCCAACTCTTAAAAGCAACAAGCCCAATTGTCATGTGCAATACCAGTTACAAACTTGTAATAAGAATCATTGTAAATAGAATGAAATCCATCCTCCCTTAAATCATTGGGCCTAGTCAAGCTAGTTTTCTTTTCAATAGAAGCTCTTCAGACAATGCCATCATTGTACCAGAATACATCTCCCACTTTGGAAAGATGAAAGGCCTAAAGTCCAACATGATCCTTAAGATTGATTTGGAAAAGGCCTTTGATAGATTGGAATGGTCCTACATCAGGGAAACATTCCAATACATCAACTTTCCTCATAAGTTCTCCAAGCTTATCTTGTCTTGCATTATTACAAGCTCAATTGCAATCCTTGTCAATGGAAAGAGAACTACTTTCTTTAAGCCCTCAAGGGGCATTAGACAAAGTGACCCCATGTCTCCCTACCTCTTCATCATGTGTATGGAGAGGCTCTCCTGAGACATTGAAAGGGTTGTAGTGCAAAAACAATGGACACCCATAACAATCACCACATGTGGACCCAAAATCTCCCACCTATTCTATGTTGATGACCTCTGCTTATTTGCTAGAGCTTATAATAGGAACTGTAATACCATCTCCATGATCCTGAATGACTTCTACACCAACTCAGGCCAAAGGGTGAACCTTTCCAAGTCCAAAACCATCCACTCTAAGAACTCCACCACCCAAACAAAACCATGTGCTCCACTCTTCTAAACATGGAAACCTCAGAAAGCTTTGGGAAATACCTTGGTTTTCCAATCTTCCACTAGAAGCCCAGGAATGTAACTTCCAATTCATCATTGATACTATGAGGAAAAAAATGGTTGGCTGGAAGACCAAGTTCCTCAATATGACTGGTAGAGTAGTACTTGCTAAGGCCTCTCTTAGCAGTATACCCTCACATGTGATGCAATATACAAAGATGCCAAGTAAGATCACTGACACAATGAACAAAGTTCAGTGAAACTTCATCTGGGGGACAACAGATGAGAAGAGGAAATTGTACCTCCTTAACTGGGACACCATAACCAACATGAAAATCATGGGGGGCTTAGGCATTCAGAAAAATGAGATAAAAAATAGGGCTATTCTCTCAAGCCTAGCATGGAGGGCCACCCAGAACCCAAATAGACTATGGAGCAAGGTCTTAATGAGTAAATATTATAAATCAAATACAAGCTCCAACTCAAGAGTCGTCTCTAGAACATGGAAAAACATCCAAAATGGGTGGATGGACATAGCTAAGGCAACCAAGTGGATAGTGCATAAGGGAAACAAAGTGAACTTCTTGAGTGACAACTGGCTCCCACACCATGACACACTGCGCAACATCATCCAAGGCCCAATGGCCTATGGAGAAGAAAACATCAAGGTCTCTGAAATCTACCATCAAAGGGCATGGGACTTCGACAAGATCTCCTTTGAACTGCCTGAGAATACCAAGACCATGATTAAGAGCTATTTCTTCCCACAAGAAACAACCAAGGAGGACAAGTTGGTATGGGGACTAAAGAGTAATGAACTATTCTTAACAAGCTATGTGTACAATCACATCAAGGAGAAAGCCTCTAAACACCCATGTGAGCCCAATGAAAAGTTCAAATGGATTTGGAATCTAAATGCACCAAACAAAATCAAAACCTTCCTTTGGCTTTTGTACCATCGCAGGCTCCCCACAAACCATTCCCTCCAACAAAAAGATATGAATTTTAACCCAAAATGCCACTATTGTGATCACCCAAGAGAGGACTCTAACCACATCTTCTTTGATTGCCAAAACTCACTCAATTTCTGGAACACAATCTAGGCGAAGAGTAGCAACCAAGGATCACCAATCATTGACATGATAAATGAGACTAATTGGATTGATGAATGGAACAAGCTGAGAGGGAAACAGTTCAACCAATGGATAGACTAGAATACCCTTATCCCATTCTGCCTATGGAACATTTGGCTCACCAGGAATAATAATACTTTTATTGGCCAAAAGAGTTCTATCAGTAACTATCAAGCCATTTCGCAGGCCAACGAATACAACTTGCTCATTGGCAAACAAATCACTACAAAGCCAAGGAAGACAACCACTACAGTCAAATGGAAACCCCCTGACTCGGGAACCTACAAATTGAATGTGGATGCCTGTGTGAAACACAACCCTGGCCCTGGGGGTATAGGAGGATTGGTTAGGAACAACCTGGACCATTGGATCATTGGTTTTACAGAGCATACTCCCCACACCAACACTACTAGAGCTGAGTTGTTAGCAATACGGCGAGGGCTCCAAATATATATAAATCACAGGCTCACCCCACTTGAAATAAACACTGATTATGTTGAGACTATTCAACTGCTTACAAACAATAATAACAACACACTATATGAAAACATCGTTGTTGAGTGCAGGTACTTAATGCAGAAACTGGACATCACCAAGATAACCCATGTGTTTCAGGAGCAAAATAGAGCAGCAGACATCTTGGCAAAGGAGGGGACGAAGGTTGCAGTTTTTGATGAACCAAACATATTACTAGTTCCTCCAGTGTATGCCCAAAAGCAGGTGGAAGCAGACATTTTAGGAACTATGTACACTAGATTAACGAACAATACTACAAACTATTTTCAGGGTCGGGATGTGACCCAATTTAACGGGATGATAATACAAAGTTGTGGAAATAATGTGAAAATAAAGACCACTAATTTTTATATATATATATTTTTTAAATGATTATTTTAATTTCTTATAATTTCATATATTTAATCCAATTAAAAGAGTTAAAATGAGTGATATTAATATAGCACATAAATAAAAATAAATAGAGAAAAAGTCAAAAAATATTACGATTGTATTTCTTGGCCAAAGAGAGATCTCATATCACTTTCTATTTCCTTAACTATATTATTATATATAAATATAAGTTATTGCTGTATATAATAACCTATGCTCAGCAAATACTTAAAATATTATACAAATAAATAGGAAAAAGACCAACAAAAAATGAGGAGAGAAGAAAATGATATTTCTTAGACTAAAAAAAATTGATATATCGTCTTTTCTATCCCTAAAATTATATATTTTTGTAGCAATACAATCCTCATAAAAAAATATATGAATTTTTAATTTCCACATTATATCTTCTAAAGCTCCGATTAAAATACTTACAATAATACAAAATTTGTAAAACAAAAATATATTTAATCACAAATCTATAGACTTTGAATGTTGAAGAAAGTTTTTTTTAAAAAATTAATCTAGAAATATTGTTTTAGTGATTATTGGCTAATCATCACTGGTTATGCGCTTTGATTATATGCTTGATGAAAAAATTTCCCTGCAAAAGAAACAACATGTGCAAATATAAAACCAACAACAAAAAAATGAATAAGGAAATATAGTTTTCTTTGAAAATTATGTACTCCATGAAGATCGGTACAATAGTAATTTTGTAATGATCTGGTTAGCCATTTTTAGAAATTTTCATAAAATAACCATTGTACCCTTCTTGATATTGCCTCCGAGATTTTTTAATTTGGATTTTGAAATTGATTTCGAGTAAAAAGTTGCATGTTGAGAAAGTTTTTGAGTTTTGAAAGATTAAAGTTGTTAAAAAATGTTTTTTGTGTCTTTTAGAGTTTCGAGCCATGGAATTTCAGCGATTTCATCAGTCTCGGAATCTGAAAATTGGTCAAATAGAGTTGTCGGCTTAAGATTAGGTGTCACAACTCAGGGATACCCCCTAGATGTGACACGGCGTACAAGACTCTGAGAAGTTTCATACAAGCCTCTTAGTGTATCATAACATAAGAATAGAACAATAAAGAGTAAAAATGCATTTCAAGTAAAAAAATTCATAAAGGAAAGCGGAAGTCTAGACTTGTTTCAATATAACCATCTATTACAATACTTGAAAGAAATAGCGTCACAGCCCATACAACATAGTCCGAAAAGGAAATACAAGAAAAGAACTACTAAGATAACATCCGTCATCGAATCATGAGGACTCACCAACAAACTAGGAGAATAAGCAAATCCAAGCTTTAGCCACAATGATGACCACCTTGAGAACCGGACCCTACACTTGGGGAAAATGTAGGAAAAGCATGGGTTAGTACAAAAATGCACTAAGTATGATTGCCATGCATAAAAACATTGAAATAATGCTAAAAGGGACATTTTAGTTGAATGCATGCAATTTACTATGTTAAAATGTCATTTTGAAGATAGTGAAAAAATCATAAGTCATAAGCATAATCAACTCACAGATCATCATATCATAAGAGGAACATATCATAAATACCCTCAAAGCATACTTGTGCAATGCATGAATAAGATCCCATAATCTCACCCATACTAAGTAAAGCTTCTTGAGTAGCTATAGTTCATAATTCATATTCTTATTCATACTATCATAGTGGGATAAGCCTTAATCGACATAGACCATGTGAGCTTAACATGGAATCCGGTGTCTACCCCACATTGAAAAGGGGTTGTCCTACTTGCCTAAGGTAGAACCATACTCTTATCTTAGGTGGATCTACTAGGTAAAGACCTATGAGGGCACATAGTTTATGGGACAAAGAGATTGCTACTAGAAACTTGGTCTCTACTATCGTGAGGGCTCCCATATCATATCAATATCTACTCGGTGCTAAGAATTAATTTCCACGTAGTTCATATTAAGTCTTGACTTAAATTCATATTCATGGAAGAATGTATTGACACTCAATCTAACATAACTCATAAGATAGCTACTAGATTCAATAGGTGAGAATAGCCTTTCAACCTTAGAATCATCATATTGTGAAAAACCCTCTCACATCATATCATATCCATACGTAAGTGTGTATATGAGGATAACCTTACAACAACACAACAACTAGATCATAATCATAATCACTTACTCTTAAAGTGTTCTTAAAGCATATACATAAATCTCATAATCATGCAAAAATTCTCATACTTTTCCCTTCAAGGATTATATTCAATCAACACATCTAGAATTCACTACATTAGACATGGATATAATCATAATTCAAGTAATCAAATCACTACATGTAAAATCTCATAATACTCTTCTTTTATCAACAAACCCACATCACAAGATCATAATTGAGTAATATGGGGGATTTCATGGATTCTTGGGGATTTCAATATAAAAACCATAATAAATCATCAATTCAATCATAATATAAAGTAATTAAATCATTAGAATCATTTTTGAAAGGAATCCATGACTTGGAGTAAAACTCTAACTTTCGGGGAATTCCATCTTTGAAATTGGGGTTTTGAAGGGGCTCCATGGATGAATTCTATCCATGGATGAAGAGCTATCATACCTTAATAATGAAATCCAATGAATTTGAGAAGAAAACCTTGCTTATTGAAGCCTTGCTCCAACTTCCTTCTTCTTCTTCCTTGAAGTTCTAGAGAGAATATTTGCGGAAAAGTTGGTTTTGATTTGGGATTTTGGAATAATGAGGAAGATGACTAAATTTAGTGAGTTTAAATCCTTGTATAGATGTTCTAAAATAGGCAAAAACGATCTTACTTAGTATTAATTAAAACCGGAAAACCCCAAAGTGCCCCTAACTTAACCCTCCAAATCAGCTTCGAGGTGACCATCCACGACCCACCATTGACGGACCGTGGTTGGATCCACGACCCGTGCTGGTGAAGCGTGGGTTGGATTCTGGGGCTTGATTTTCAGGGCATGACCTACGACCCCCTCACCCACGGGCATGGGTTGACCTACGGGGGCGTAGGTCCCCTTCGTGGGTCACTGTCCAGGCAACTTTTCTAGGGTCTTTCTCAAGAACCCATGGTTGGTCCTTGGGGGTCGTACATTGACGTCCTAACACGAAACCCTTTATTTTTAAGTACGGGGAGTTACATTTACGATTCTAACCCTTATGTTATGCTCTAGTTTAGCCTACTAGTTTCTAGAGTGTTACAATACCTCCCCCTTGGGAACATTCGTCCTCGAATGACGATCTAGACACCTTACTGAAGTAAAGACTCAAGACTAGCAACCCATAATGCATGAAACATCAAAATAATGCACAATTCAAAGGAGGAAACATCAACTCCATCTCAAACATAATCAATGCAACACAAGGAAGTAGGAACTACATCTAACAACCCATTATGCACCAAAACTCAACATTTCTCATATTCATAGGAGGAACTACCTTCTCCAACTAAAACCATGCTCAACACAACCTCAAAAGAGCATTTATGCAATTTACTTTCAAAAACACAGCTAAGCATGTTCAACAATTCATCTCATGAAGCATATAAGCAACTCTTACTCAATGCACAACAACATGAGAAAAATCAATCATAAAAACTCATTTTCTTACTAAACATAAATATCTTAAGAACATGCGCAACATAATGAAATCATGGAAAAACGCCTATAACACACATGACTCCCAAACAAGAAAACTCAAGAGGAACTACTTACCTCAAGCTTGAATAAGAGTAGATGGAAAGAGATGAGGATATCGGGACTTCATATAAGCCTCAGCCTCCCAAGTAGCACCCTCAACTAAGTGATTTCTCCATAAAACCTTCACAGAAGCTATTTCCTTATTTCTCAATCTCTTGACTTATCGGTCTAGGATTTCTATCGAAACCTCTTCATATGAAAGACTTTCGTCAACTCAACCCTTCTAGGGGAACGATGGATGTCGGATCCCCAATACACTTTTTAAGCATAGAAACATGAAATACCGGATGAACCGGGGACAACTAATTTGGCAAATCCAACTCATAGGCAACTTTACCAACTCGTCTCAAAATTTGGTATGGGCCTACATACCGGGGACTAAGTTTCCCTTTCTTGTCGAATCGCATCACGCCCTCAATGGGTTAGATCTTCAAATATACCCAATCATTAACTTCAAATTCTACATCCCTTCTTATCACATCGACATAAGACTTTTATCTACACTAAGTCATTCTCAACCTCTCTTTAATAAGCTGAACTTTCTCAATGGCTTCATAAACTAGCTCGGGACCTATCAAAGCAACTTCACCAACCTCAAACCAAACAACCGAAGACATACATCTCCTACCATACAAGACTTCAAAAGGAGCCATACCAATACTTGAGTGATTGCTATTATTGTAGGCAAACTCTATTAGTGGCAAATGGTCATTCCAATTACCTTTAAAATCTATCACGCATGCCCTCAACATGTCTTCCAAGGTCTGAATTGTCACACCCCGAAGCTACCCCCAGGACGCGGACACGGGGCCTAGGATCACGAGTGACCCCAAGCTAACCCTACTGGCATAACATAAGCATACTTAAAGATAACTTAATTAAGAAAGTACTGTGCGGAATATTAAATCATCAGAAAACTGAAATGATGGGGAAAACCCATAAACTATCTGAATATATAAAAATTTGAGAGTTTAACAACAACTGAAAGGTCAAACTCAAATGCTAAAGCTGAATCTACTTATGTCTAAAAATAAGCCGCTAACTGACTAGAAGTGCTGGGACATCCCCCAGCTAAATCTAGCAAAGCTGAAACTAAAGACTAAAAATAAAAAGAAACATGTATGTCATCCTCAGAGAATGAGGACTTACCACTGATACTACTGAGCTGAAGATCAGGAACCGACCTATGCGTGATCTGAAAGATGAGGATCTGAACCTACATCATGAGAAGATGTAGCGCAGAGTATGCGTCAGTACTTGAAAGGTACTGAGCATGCAAGATAGAGTAAAGTTGAACAATAAACATAACTGAACAAAGCATATAATTAACTGAGCAATGAGATAAGATAAGCATGATGCTATACTGAAAATACTGAACATGAACTATCTGAATGCAATGACCAAGTTTATAACATGCTGAGACTGAAATCTGTTTGTTGTAACTGATAACATGGTCAATGCAATAGAGTCTGATTATAAGGGGGCTACTAATAACCGACATAAAACCACACGAGAAAAAATGTGGAGTCTGATGTATACGCCCCATCGAGAGGACCCAATATACCCTGTCAAAGGTATAGAGGCATGATTGACATGATCACTATACTGATGCCCACATGATACGCTCAAATTACACCTCTTTTCAAAAGCATAAGCAATCGTTATCACGTAAAGAACCCAACTTGTAGGTTGGGGTCGATCCCACGAGAAATATGGTTTAGACTTAAGTTCACTAACAATTATATTTGTTTAGCCAATGTATTTTCGAGACAAATAAGTAAAGGGGGGGGGAGAATTTGTGTAATAAATTTTGGAAATTATGAAAGTAGTCAGTAAGCAAGATTCAAAATTTTGTTGTTATCAAATTGAGAAAGAAACTAGGGCGTACGTGTTCTCCATAAGCTCATAACTCCGTAATCCTAGTAATAGCAATCCCTTCCTAGTGTATTACATGCAAAGCGATAAGTTATGTATCTCTAAATCCTTGGTCCGGCATCTAGAGAATTTCACCCTGCAACTTGGTCCAGCTACGTGTGTACAATTTACAAACCCTTACCATTACCTCATATTAGACGTCACATCGATGTATGACTTAGTTTTCACCCTCGTACCAATCGACATTGATTCTATTAGATAGTATCACACTAAATTTATGTTGATAATTCTTTCCTTATTAACTACCTCCTTGGTCCGGTAAGTAGCAACAAGGCGAGTTCTAACGTTGCGCACCGTTAAAATGACTTCTAGACGAAAGAATTATCAATGCATGCAAAACACTATTCAAGAATTACTTAGTTACTATTCATACTTTGTTAATCGCTCATGGTTCCCACAACCCTAGTAGTGGATTTAGTTACCCATATTAGCAAGAAAACAGTTCATAATGTTTGAAGAATAAACCATGAACTTACGTAGTAGAGTAAAATAATCCTAGAATTTCAACTTGAATTTCAAAGTAAAAATCACCAAAATGTGCTTAGGAAATTAATAATTGCTAAGGTTGCAAGTTAATCTCCCAAGCCAAAAAACTAGAAATAAAATAATAATGTCTAACCCCCTAAAACAAGGTTTACATGCCATATATATAGAAAAATAAGTCCTAACTAAAAAGGAAACGAAATAAGGAAATAATGTTTCAGGACGTGATTTCGATCGACGATATTGACCTACGGACCATGGATTGATCTACGGTCCGTAGGTCCCTTCCGTGACTCAGGACTTGGGAAAATTTCTAACTTAAAAATCTTCAAATCTCTTAACCAAACGACGGAGCACCAGTACGGACCGTGGATTGATCTACGGTCCGTGGATCCTCCTCCGTAGCTCTATACTTAGAATCTTCAAAATCAGGTACTGGAACCCCTCTCTGAATCATTTGACGGATCATCAGTATGGTCTATAGATCAATCTATGGTCTGTCGATTGTAATAGTGGTTCCACACTTGGTCAAGAATTCCCTGATTTTCCTTCAAGCCTTGCATGTCCGTCTACGACACCCATCTACAGAGCGTGAATGGACCTACGGTCCGTGGATCACCTCCGTAGATGCCATTTTCTGCACATTCTTCAGTTGCGTCTCTCAGTTTCCACGTCTGAACATATTTGCTGCATACATGAGAAAAATACATAAAAACCAATATAAAATGGCCCTAGACACACACAACTCTTAAGTGAAATATATTAAAAATATCGTAAACTCACGGTATATCAACACTCTCAACCTAAATTTGTTGTTTGTCCTCAAGCGACGCACTAAGACTCTAAATGACACTTGTATAGAAGCAAGTATTTCAAGCACAAGCAATCACATGACTCTCCACCCCGACTCTCTTCTCGAGTGCAAATATTTTCTCTCAAACTCAACAAGCTAACTTGTGCAGATCCAAACATGACAAAGACCGACCAACCAACACACAACATACACTGTTTTACTATCACAAAGGTACCAACTTTCCGACAATCTAACTAGTGCCCTTACTTCAAACAAAATCCCCTTTTCACACAATAAGTTTGATTTTGAGTACAAGGACTTATTCAACACTCACACTCAGAAGTTGTCCGTATTTTCACTTCTTAGACTCTCCAAATTTCCCATGTAGCTTTTTAAAAGGAAAGAGATAAGGATACTTGGCCTTCATGGCTGTTTCTGCTTCCCAAGTAGTTCCCTCTACGGACTGACTCCTCCACAAAACCTTAATTGAAGCGACTTCTTTGTTTCTCAACCTTCGTACATGAGGATCAAGAATCTCAACTGGTACATCCTCATAAATGAGGCTATCCTTCACAACCACACTTTCTAAAGGTACTATAAATGTTGGATCACCCACACACTTCTTCAACAAGGAAATGTGAAAATCCGGATGCACTGCTGTTAGTTCTGCTGGCAACGCTAACTCATAAGCTACTTTACCAACTCTTTTCAATATCTTGTAAGGGCCTACATAACTAGGATTGAGCTTCCCTTTCTTGCCAAATCTCATCACCCCTTTCATAGGTGATACTTTCAGGAAAACTCAATCATCAATTTGGAACACCAAGTCCCTTCTCCTTACATCTATATAGGACTTCTAGCGACTCTAGATTGTCTTAAGTCTATATCTAATGAGTTGAATTTTTTCCAATTTGGTCCTATCAAGGCTGCTTCATCTACTTCAAACCAACCAATTGGAGATCTACATCTACGCCTGTTGACACCCGATTTTGACCCTCCCCGATAGGAATTAGTTTTTAAGCTTCTTTAATTTCAAATAACTTGCAATAATCGGCTTTAGGAGGTTCAAATATTTTTTCTAGTCATTTTTAAGGATTTTAGTTACTTTCCACAATATTTTAAATGTTTTCAAATAATAAACATGTGTATTTTTTATATATAATTAATATATCTTATAAACAAAAATCACCTCAAGATTTTACTTTTTTAGATAAGTATGTTATTAATTTAGCTTAAATCATAATTGTTATTTCGAATATTAGTTCGTATTTTAAAGCAATTACTTTGTAATCAAGTTGATTATTTTATATCATTAGAATTAAGAAGCTCATTAATTAATTTCTACTAACTCTTCTTTTATTCAATTTTTAGCCGAATCGCCGATTAAACTCATTTGACTAGATTTTTAATTCCGATTGGCCACGATGAAAATTCATACGGTCATTTTATTAATCACAATATTAGTAATTCTTCAACTAAAATTAAATGACCAAATTTTAGGCCTTATACCTGCAATTTTCCAGCAATTTCCAGCAACCCATATTTCCAATTTGCCCAGCCCATTTGTCCGTTTTTCCCA
>JAJOOO010019637.1:0-11687 GCA_029582685.1 Solanum piurae | reverse complement strand
TAACTAAATATACCAAAATTTGATGATTCAAAGAAATTAAATTTGTCGACTGATTGAGTACATTCCATATATGTTTATTATGAAAAGTTTCAAGGAAAACTTACTCATTTGATGTAATTGATCTTTACTTTTGAATCACATAATTTTTCTATGTATATTTTCATTATATAACCACTTTTTTCATTCATTATTGAGATTGTTTGTGTGAATGACAAATGGAAAGAAACAAAAATTTGAACAAAATTCTTTACAAAAAAACTTTGCGCACCTCATCGACTAAGCAGAAGAAAATTATTGTGCTTATATAAAAAAATATTTCTTTAAGTTCTTTAAAAAATTGTGAAAAAAGCGTGCAAGTCAAGAGAGTAGTTTGAAAGAATAATTTGAATTAAAAGAGTTCAAAAACTTATAATTTTAAATTTTTATCGTAACATTAACTTTAACACTTTAAAATTATATTATCTATAATTAACTATTAGATTATATTAAGAAAAAAACATTATATATATATATATATATAAAGAAGTCATAACAATCATTAGACATTGTATTTTTTTAAATGAGATCCTTGGTAATGCGACATAAAAACTCCTTACTCTTATTTAGTATTTCGAATGAATTCTTAATTCTATTTATTTTATTAAATTTTATTTTACAGAATAAACTTAAACTAAAACTAAACTGACCTACATGAAGCGAATTTTACTCTGTTGACCTGTGTCGGATCGGGAAAGACGTTGTTCAAGACAAAACATATGGTACAGAATGAATCATCTAAGGTTCTTATCATTCTTAAATAGTTCGCCACTTCAGTGCTTTATGTCGAGTCAATCTTCCTGAAGAATACTTGAAAATAATTTTAGTTTACTCTGTTGACCTGTGTCACAAACAGGGGAAGACGTCCTTCAAAACAGAATATACAGTACAGTAAGAATCATCTATGGATCTTGTCATTCTGAAATAGTTCGCCAATTCAGTGCTTTTATTTGCCGAGTCAATCTTCCTAAAGAAGACTTGAAAATGATTTTTCGAACATAGTTCAGATCACTGTGAAGATAAAAATATTGAATTCACATTTTGAAATCTCTCTTTATGTTTCGCTCAATCACACCAATCTCTTTGTGATTAACAATATTATATTTCAACCTTTTAGTTCTTAAATATAATTTTTTTTCAATCTCCTTTTTTTATTATTATTTCATAATAAAACATGACCAAATATTTCAAAGAAAAGGTTGAAAAACAGGGAGATATTTATATAGGAGGGAAGAAGGACGTGGCCCCGTTAGATATAAGAAGAGGCCTTACTATTTCGGGTCAAAACCCTAGCAGCTATAAATCAACACCCGCTCCGTAATTTCTCTCTTCTGTTTGCTCTTCACATAGTTCTTACCAGAAGATTTTGGTTCAGGTATCTTCAGTTATATTTTCTGCAAATTCTCCTATGATGTTATTAACTCTGTATAGATTTTCATATCTTGTTTTCCTTTGTTAAATTCAGTTTTAGAATTAATTGGGAACTCAGAATGGTTATTTGTAGTTTGAATTTTGATGTAGTTATTGTAGTTTCATGAATCTTTGATTTTAGTCCTATTTCATGTAATTTAGAGTCGATGTTAATTTCAGATCTATGTTTCTTTTCGGATCCGTCTTCTTTGTTTTTACCCTTTCGAGGGATTAAACTTTAATTTGTGTATCAACTTTACAAACAAGATTTTTTGCTAGAATTGACAGTGTCCTTGATCTGGAGTTCGTGAATTGGTTAATTGTGTATGAAAAAAAAGAACAAGAAAAAAGGAAGGATCTTTTTAGAATTGTCAGTGTTCTTGATCTGGAGTTCGTGAATTGGTCAATTGTGTATGAAAAAAGGAATTTTCTTTTTAGAATTGACAGTGTCTCTGAGTTCGTGAATTGGTCAATTGTGTATATGCTCAGACCATATGTGTTTCCGCTGTGTACGAGGAATTAATAATGTTAAGTCTGATAAGGATCTGCTTACACATCCAATTTTAATGTTTTACTGCTGTCAGAATCTCTTTTTTTTTTCCATCTAGAAGCAGTGGCAGTTCCAGGATTTTCACTTAGGGGTTTCAGTTTTTGGGGATTAAATCCACTATTTTAGCACTTTTTTTAAAAATAAAAATAATTAATAGTAAAAGATTGGGCAGGCTAGTGGCAGTTCCCGAAATTAGAGGAAAAAAATAAATAACAGAAGCTAAAAATATTATGCTCTGAACAAGGTTCAAACCCTGAACGCAAGGGACAATTTGAAAGGCAATTACCACCGCGCTACACTTTGTTGCTTGTTCAGGGGGTTCAAAACTAATATATGTACATAAATACGGAAAAATTTACCTTTATATATACGGTGTAATTTTTTGCCGAGGGGTTCGGGCGAACCCCCCCTCCCCTCCCCCTAGATCCGCCCCTTTCTAGAAGAACACTAGAAATTTCGGGATCCTGCTAATGTATGTCGAACACATTGTATCATGGCTACATTATGAGTATTTGAGGAAATATGACATGAAATTGGATGAAAGTTCATTGAATGTATCTCTTTTCGAATAAGGGTGAATGTATCTCCAAGTTTTCAACTTTGGCACTTTCAATCTATTCTAGTTTCTTAGTTTGGACAGGAACAAGGTTGTGGGAGATGCGTACTTCTGCTGATGGAAAACTTTTTTCTATCTGACATATTAGAAGTTTTAGTAGGTGGATTTGTTCTTCACGGATTTATGACTTTTGTTTGCAATTTTGCGATGATAAACAGTATTTAGTCCATATGGCTGGTCGACGGGATAGCTATGGGAAGCGGTCTCATTCTCAGTCAGATTATAGTGAAAACGGGGGAAATAAAAGGAGAAATACTAGAAATGATAAGGATCCTTTCTCTATTGGCCCTGATGATACAGTATATCGGTACTTGTGTCCGGTAAAGAAGATTGGCAGCATCATAGGTAAAGGTGGGGAGATTGTTAAGCAATTAAGGGTGGATACAAAATCAAAAATTAGAATTGGAGAGACAGTACCTGACTGTGATGAACGTGTTGTCACCATCTACAGCTCAAGTGAAGAAACAAACGAGTTTGTTGGCACTGAAGATCGTGTTTGTCCAGCTCAGGATGCCCTTTTCAGAGTATATGATAAAATTATCAGTGATGACACTACTGATGAGAACTCTGAGGAAGCATCACAGGTTACTGTTAAGCTTTTAGTACCTTCAGATCAGATTGGATGTATTATTGGGAAAGGGGGACAGATAGTTCAGGACATTCGAAGTGAAACTGGTGCTCAGATTCGTATTTTGAAAGATAAGCATTTGCCTGCATGTGCATTGAGCTCAGACGAACTTGTGCAGGTAATGCAGCATCTCCTTCCTATCTATCCACTTGTGTAACTTCTGCAACATCTAACTTGAACTTTATTTCAATAATTTTGTTAATTAGTAAGTTTGATCAACTGCTCGTTTTTCATGTTTGAACTTGCGGGCTGGCACATTTCAGCCTAATGACTTTGGATATCTTCTTTTACAACTTGGTTGACTGTCTTATAGAATTTAAACAGATTGACCATGCTGCACTTCTGTTTTCACACCACCTCTTGAAATTTATTATTGATCGCCCACATTGCATAATTATACACCCACATGGATGGTTCAGTTTCTTTAGTTATAAATGTATGGCCAATTTTCTTGATATTCGTTGGTCTATCAAGCTGGGACTCAATTTTTTTAATCTCATTGCGGTTATCAGTAGTCGTAATTTGCTCTTGTAGTTTCTTGGCCTTCGATTTCTGGTACTACCTGTTGTTTCTTGTACCGCAATTATCGTATTGTTTTGTTGTAATGTTTTTTCTGATGCTATCGGTTGTTTGTATTATTATCTGTTTCTTGTACTTCCATTACTCCTTTTTGGGACTGCTTTGGACTATTTAATCTTAAGCTGAGGGTTTATTGAAAAACAGCCTCTCTACCTATGAGGTAGGGGTAAGGTCTGCGTACACTCTACCATCCCCAGACCACCCTACTTTGTGGGACTACACTGGGTATGTTGTTGCTTAGTAATGTGGAATTACAAATAAATTTGGCTGAATTAACGTCACTGTTCCATCTGATTGCTGGTTACTTGGTTTTAGATATCTGGTGAAGTTGCTGTAGTGAGGAAGGCTCTCTTTGAAGTTTCAACTCGTCTTCACAATAATCCATCCCGTACCCAACACATTCTAGCTTCCGATGCACCAACTATCTACTCCTCGCGCAGTTCACTTATTGGTTCTGCTGGTGGTGCTCCAATAGTGGGAATAGCTCCTTTAGTGGGGCCATATGGGGGTTACAAAGGGGAGAGTGGTGACTGGTCAAGGTCTTTCTACTCTGCTCCAAGGGATGAATCATCTTCAAAGGAATTTTCTCTTCGTTTAGTGTGTCCTACTGCAAATATCGGAGGTGTTATTGGCAAAGGTGGTGTCATAATAAACCAAATTAGACAAGAGTCTGGTGCAGTGATCAAGGTTAATAGTTCTAATGCTGAAGGTGACAATTGTGTGATTTCTATTTCTGCAAAAGAGGTAAGTATTTTCTATTTAAATGAATGTTTATCGGAATATGCAACTTGAGGATTTTTGTTCTCTCAGTTAAGATGCGGTTTTATGCTTTGTCTAGTTTTTTGAGGACACATATTCTCCCACAATTGAAGCAGCACTGCGCTTGCAACCAAGGTGCCGTGAGGAAGTGGAACGGGATTCAGGTCTTGTATCAGTCACCACAAGGTTGCTGGTTCCAGCATCTCGAATTGGCTGTCTTATTGGGAAAGGAGGATCCATAATTAATGAGATGAGGAAAATCACGAAAGCTAATATTCGCATTCTCTCGAAGGAAGATCTTCCAAAGGTTGCATCTGATGATGAGGAGATGGTACAGGTAATTATTCATTGTTAATAGTAATTGGGTACTTTGTGTATGTCAAAGTTATTACTCACTTGATCAAAAGGGGAAAAAGGTCAGTGTTTTCTCAGTAACTTTTTCCCTCCATCTTTAGAAATCCGGCTACTGGAGTATGAATATACAATATGAATTGAGGGTCTCTGATGTAGATGTTGACATCTTTGAAAGCCATAAGCTGCTTTTGCCTTTGGATCCATATCTGTTCTTGATTAGTTTCTGGGGAGGGAGTGTGCATGAATGGAACTATTGTTTCATAGGGTTTGCCCTTTTCCCTATTCCTGTGCCGTACCCACTGTTCCCCAAAATAAATCCTCCAAAGTGGGAAAAAAGAATGCTGATGAAAACATATTTTGTGTAGTTGTTCCTTTTCTTTCTTGTTATTCCTGTTTACTTGTACTATCATACTTGGTCTCCATGGTTTTCTAAAACTGATTTAAGAATTTCTTCATGCTCTTATATTTATCATTATACGTGTTATTTTGCTTTGAAGAAGTGACTCGAAAGACCATTTTTCTTAACTGGAACCAATTATATACTTCCAACATTCATCAGATATCAGGAGATCCCGATGCTTCAAAGGATGCACTCATGCAAGTAACATCACGTTTAAGGGCTAATCTTTTTGAAAAAGAGGGACCCATGTCTGCCTTTGTGCCAGTTCTCCCCTACCTCTCCATGTCAACAGATTCAGATACCTTGAAATATGAACACAGAGATACTAGGAGACCTGGACGTGAACATTCCTACTCAGCTGGTTATGGTGGTACTAGTGATCTTCCACATGCTGATGGTTTTGGAAGTTATGGTACTCTCCAGGTAATGCTTTGTTTCATTGGTTAGGACAACAGAGTTTTTGGAAGTTGCAGGCTCTCCAGAAGTTTTGGGATTTGTTTGTTTCGGGTTCTTTCTACAACTTTTTGTGGAATGTCTATGTGCAGCTTTCGTTATTAATTTCTAATTCTATTTGCAGAGTAGTAGCAGTGTAGGATATGGGGCATATGAAGGATATTCCCCTGCTTATCCAAAAGAAGGATATTCCCATGGGCGTTCCAGTGGATCCGGGTGAGTCTCTTGCCTTCCCTTCACCAGTCTTGGGTAGGTTTGGTGTCGTGGGGCAATACTGTGATCAATGTTGCCCATGATTTTCTTGAAAGAAAAACAAGAATGAGCTCGTAGTTTCATATTAGGTTCTTACCTGTTTATGTCTGAACTCTGACCTAACAACCTTCTGATTGGAACTTGTCACTGGTGATTTTTGTTCTGCCCATTTGTTGCAGTGGATTTCTTATTTAGCTCCTCTACTTTCAACTGCTCTAAAGAAGTCAAAATTGCTTCTCCAATTTTTATTCATTGTTAAGTTTCTGTTAACAGGTCATCAAGGCAAAACTCTGCCCCCCGGAGAAAAAGTTATGGTTACTAGAGCTTGTAACAGGACCACAGGTAGCTCTTAAATTATGGTTCTATTGCATTGCATCTTTCGTTTAGTTTGCTGGTTTTATATACCTAGCCCCGCTCATACAGAACTTCTAAACATTTTGGTATGATGACCTTAACCTATCTTCCAATTATGAAACTAATGGTATTCTTTTCCCTTTGTTTCCTTTCCCTCGCTACAAACAGCCGAGATATCTGAAGCCTGAAGCCTGCCTACTGTCACCTTTGATGAAGCCTCATTGCCTAAACCAGATGACCAGATGAATGAGGACATCAAAAATCATTGCCTACCTTGATGTTTTCCTTAGCAGGATCATATCCGAAGGTTTTACCTACTATCGAAATTTGCCATGCCCTGACACCATATACTTCCAAGCTCAAACTTTTGTGCTTCCAAGAACCTGTGTAGCCAGCGGCCTCATCCTTCTCCCCTTTGATAGTTGTACTATAGATGAATTCAACTCTTAAATCTCGGCCATGTGTCCTGATGTCGTGTTTTCCGTTTATTGTTATTTGTATGAATCGACCGCTAGTTGGACTTGTCTATTAGATGCTCTAGATGATGCAGATTTGCAAGTGTCTTTCTGGTTTTGATTATGATACCTTTCAAAACATCTTTAAAAGTATTGCTATGTTACTAGAAAGCTTACTACATGTTTCTTCATTATGTGATAATATTCCATCATGATTTCTGAATATCCTTTGCCGTTTTATTGGCTAAAGTTCTTGCTAAAAGTAGATTGCTCTTCTGAAGAGGATATAGTGGCTATTGAATGTGCATACTGCTTAAGCAACAGAGGTGCCCACAGTTTTCTGTAGACACTGGATCTTCTATGCAGTGATCTGTGTGGTTTAGTAGTGCTAGATGTATGAGTATATGCCAAAATGCAGTGATATAATTTCACTCCCTTTCACTGTGGAATCTGATAGCTTTTTGGGAAGTATTGGTTGGAATTAAATTGAAGCAGGTAAAAATCGCATGGTAAGTCTCACATTCTTATTATAAAGTGCTTACTTTTGTTATAAGATTCACCTATCAAAACAAAAACATATGTGATATGATTTGCCTGCAAGCTCTGATATTATGACTCAGCATGTTTAGCGGAATTTACACCTGTATGCAAAGATAGGTATTTGTGTCTTCTCTGTGTTTGTTTGATGAGACTGCCGTTTCAAAATCTGCTCCAATCTGAAGTTGAGCCATCTCTTCTTTGTCTGTTGGATACAGTCAGTATGTTTACTACTGCTGATGCCTTTTATTATTTGCTCCTCTTATGAAATGCTCCACTATTTGTTCTTTCTTATTGAGAGTGGTGGGGGTTGAGTTGGGGGGGGGGGATGCTGTCTTGAAGAAGAGTGTTTTAGTGATATGAGAGGATACTTGTTTACAAAGACAAATTATGGGGTATGAGAAGTTTACAAGTACTTGCACCAAGTTGAGGCTTAGTGGGAGATGTTGATTTCCTACAACTAATCATACGAAGTTAGAAGTTGCTCTTTTTGCGTAGAATACAAAGAATAATTTGTCTTTGGTTGAGCGTACACAGTTTTGGAACTTGTTGTATGTAGTTGATTGACTGGAGTTGCAGCCGGTGATATGACACAGGGTGATAGATCTTTGGTCTTTTGTAATTTTATTTTTATTTGTTGTAATAATTAAGTATTTGTAAAATACAACCATTTGGACGTAATATTGTGCCTAAGATTTGGATGTAATACAACCAAATGACAACATAATCTAATTATAACTCGTGATTATACATTTGAAGTTGAAACTTCCGTGGTTACGCAAGTTGGGACTTTGTTCTCGAAAATAGATGCGGTGACGTAAATGGCAATTACGCGATGGTCTATAAATGGATTGCGAGGGATGATTTTTAGCAATCAACACTTGTTATGAATCTTGTTGCTCCTAGACTTTAGGATACGAATTAAATTGAATTAAGTTTTTCTAAAATTGTGTATTAAGTCAAACACTAAGGGGTCGTCTGGTTATTAGTTAGAGTTATGCAAGTATTAGTTTTTTAGATAATAACTATGTAGGTATTAGTTAGGCAAGTATTTGTTATATAGGTACTATATATGATATATAGGATTTAGTTATATAAAGATTACACTACATAAATAATTTCTTATTGAATATTTAATTTATTGTGAATTAATATACTTTTTTTTAAATAAATATGAATTTGTAAAATCTGAGTAGTGATATTATTTGATAAATGGAAAAAAGGTTAAAAATGCCCTTAACGTATCTCAAATGGTTCAAAAATGTCCTTCATCCACCTTTTGGTTTAAAAATATCTTCAATGTTTTTTGAAGGTTTAAAATTGCCCTTTTTTAACAGCCGGCTGACATGGCAAATGTGATATGGATTTTCTCTACCCATTTCAAAATATATGACCCACTTAGTCTAAAAACTCATTTTGAAAAATCTTTAGCTCTAGTTCTCTTCTTTCTTTTCCTTCAATTCATGTGTTCTCCATTCTCTAGTTAATTGCAGAGCATGAGCTAAGGATGCAGAGAAAATTTCCAAACTTCACAGTATGTCTATCCAAACTAAAGATGATCTTTGTCTTCTTTCATTGGAATATGTGTACTAGAATCTGAATTTTCACTTTCTTGCTATTCGATTTCAGCATATAAATTTTTTCTTGTCACTTTTCAGGACAATTCGGAACAGTGCTATAATGAATTTTTTTCAATGTCGACATGTTAATTCTGAGGATGCTCGCAATTCTATGCATTTTTCGTCATTAAATTTTTGGTTCGCACCTCAAACGTGTTGTGATTTGCAACCCTAAACCACCATCCTCCACTGCTACAAAAAAAGGCTGAGAATCGTGCTAAAATGGAGTTCAAAGATATGTTAGGTTAATATGTAAACGGGTTTCTGGGTGGGTTGAGTTTTTGTAGCATAGATAGGTCGGGTCGTTGGGCTGGATTTAAAAAAATTAGGTGGACCAATAAGATGAAGCCATTTGTCTAATTTAATGACTTATCATTTGCCATGTCAGCCGGCTGTTAAGAAAAGACAATTTTAAACCTTAAAAAAACGTTGAGGACATTTTTAAACCAAAAGGTGGAAGGAGGACATTTTTGAACCATTTGAAATGCGTTAAGGGCATTTTTAACCCTTTCCCCCTTGATAAACTAGCCAAAATGCACGGAGGTATCACCATTAACTAAAAACTACTATGATGCGGCAAACATAAAATGTTATATAAAACGACGAAACGAGAAATACGAGGAACATAAACAACTTAATTGACCTCCTTAATTTTGTAAATTAGTTAATATACATTATTTACAAATAAATAAGTGAACAAATTAGAGGTAATCAAGTAATTCTTATTTAATTCTTGGATAGCTAATACCCACATAACTTATTTTACTTTCTATCCTGCATAAAATTATACATAGGTTTCCTCATTAAGTTATGTGGATATTAATTATGTAGAACTACTAAAACACAATCAAACACCGTATAAAATTAATACATGAATAACTTTTATATAACATTTGAAACTAACTAACCAAACATGGCAAGATGTAATACAAAATGATGAAACGAGAAATACGAGGAACATAAACAGCTTAATTGACCTCCTTAATTTTGTAAATTAGTTAATATACATTATTTACAAATAAATAAGTGAACAAATTAGAGGTAAACAAGTAATTCTTATATAATTCGTTGATAGCTAATACCCACACAATTTATTTTACTTTCTATCCTGCATAAAATTATACATAGGTTTCCTTATTAAGTTATGTGGGTATTAATTATGTAAAACTACTAAAACACAATCAAACACAGTATAAAATTAATACATGAATAACTTTTATACAACATTTGAAACTTACTAACGAAACATGGTATAAAATTAATACATGAATAACTTTTATCCTATTTACAAACCAAATAGGGGTCGTTTAGTAGCTAGATAAGGCCAAAGCTAATACATGGATAACTTGGTTTTCATGTATTAATTTTATACCATGTTTGATTTGCAGTTAGAACAAAAATTATTCATGTATTAATTTTGTACAATGATTGGTTGGCAATTTTTTCAATGTTGTAAGTATAAGAAATTTATGTATTATTTTTACGGTGTTTGTTTGCATTTTTTGTAATCCTACATAATTAATACTCGTATACCCTATTAATTTACTCTTATATATATATATATATATATATATATATATATATATATAATTTATAACTAATAAAATAATTAATACATATTAAGAAGTGTACTATCATTTTTTTCTTTGAGTTTGTTGTCTTGATAAATGCTTAAACTCTTGTTAATTGTTTTCTTTTTAGTTAAAAATACAAGTTTTAATTTTTTGCTTTAAAATCCAGTTCTTTTTTTTTGCTTAAAATACAATTTTATTTTTTTTAGTTATCTATTATTTAGTTTAATTTAAATTACATACTACTTAATTACTAGTCATATTGAATACAATTACTTTTAGTTATTTGTTTTGCTATTTTTAGCTATTGGTATTTATTTAATTTTAATGTATTATTTATAATGTTGATTATTTTAATGGTTATAATAAATATTAGCTCACTAATAGCTTTTGAAATTAAGAAATAAAAATTGACTTATTAATATATTATAATATCTACACAACTAAATCTTGCATAACTAATAACTACATAACTAATATATGTATAACTAAACCCTGCATAATTAATACATGTATAACTAAACCATGCATAACTAATACATATATAATTAATGCCTACATAACTAATACCCACATTACTAATACCTACATAACTCTATCCAGCTACCATGTATTAGATTGACTCTTATACAATAACTAGGGATGACAATAGGGTGGGGCGGATGCTGGGCAAGGTGGGTGTAAGGCTATGCGGGGAGGTGAGATGCAGGGTGTGTTGAAGTGGATTTTTTTAAAACTAAGGCAGGGCGGGTTGCGAGTAAATGTGATTTTAAGTGGGTTCAAACTTAATTTTAACTTTTTACATGTTATAAGAGTGATAGACCATTATTTATTAAGATAATTTCTTTAAAGCTACTAAAATATTCATGATAGTGAATGAAATGGTTCAATAAAAAATAATACAATTTCTTACATGTTTTTCAATTGACCTCTAAAAAATATTTTTTTAAGTCACTATCCTATTAAATTACTATAATTTAATGAAAAAATGAATTTATTTTTATGAATTATATTTTTAGTATCAAACTTAACTAGAAAAAAAATATTAAAAAATTATACGGGGCGAATCTACGTAAGGCGGGGTGGGGCAGGTTGAAAATGAAAAAAATTATTA
>JAJOOO010019588.1:0-16093 GCA_029582685.1 Solanum piurae | reverse complement strand
GATCAGTGGTATCCATACCTAGATCATGAATAGGTAATAATTAGCTGTGTATTTGAATTGTTTAAACTTCTCTAGGTGACTTCCTGTTGCTCTTCATTCGTTATTGATTATATACAAGACTAGTTTGAAGTAAATGGTTTAGCATGTTCATTCTTATTCTGACTAAACCAAGCAGGTCTTAGCCAGTATAATGGATCTTTACAGTTATAGCAGTTTGACCGAAGCTCGTGTGCTTATGGTGTAAACTGACGTTGCATTTTGTTCATTGAACGTTACAAAGTTGTGCGTGGTCGAAAATTGTGATAGGCTGTCAGGGTTAATCTTATGGATCATGCAATTATGCTTCATAATACCTAGCATAAGGAAATCCAAACTAGTTGTTTGCATAAGAGCTTTATTAAGCAGTGCCAAATGTTTCTGTGGTAAAATATATAAAATGTTAGATAATTTTCTGGTGATGGCGGGAAGGTGTGGGGTTATTAATTGGTTGCTTTCTAAATGATATGAAATGAAAATGTATATCAGCTGGAAATTCGGGGAGAACTGTTTATTTCTTTGCTTAGATGAAGTTTTTTTTGTAATAATAAGTAATTCCTGATGCAGTCAAGCAGCTAGGCTGCGTGAACTTCTTTTAACAAGTCGTTTGTATGCGTATGCGAGTATATGCATATAGCTTTTTTTGAACCCGGACACCATTATTTCATTCTCATTTCTGATTATATATATATATCAGTATTTAGTTATTCCACTTGCAGTTCAATAGTGCCTTGAATATTAGTAAGCACTTATATCTTGTTATGGTAAAATAACCTAATCTTGGCAGAGTTCAATCCAGATACTTACCTTAGGTAGTTGAAGTTCACCTAAAGATTTAAATGCAATGTATTCACAAATATAATGAACTGATTAGTCTTCAAAGGAAACAGAAATCCAATATATATTAATTTAATCATCTGTTGGACAGTGTGAAATTTCCGACAATTAGACTTGTAGACCATTGTCTTTTGTGTGCTTCATTCTTTGTCTGTTATGTAGTGTTACTTCTCCTCTTATCCCTTTTTATGGGTAAAACGACTTCTTGTTGTCAATTTGATCAGTTGAAAGAACATTTTCATGGATAATGCAACCATTTGAAATATCCACTACACATTTCACCCAATGATGCACATGAATAGAAGAGCCTGGCATATGTAAAATAATAAACATTCAATCTGGATATTTTCATAACTAATACCGTTCCATGTTCCATTTGTTGTGAGCTGCAGCTGAGTAAGATATATATAACAAGCACCTGCAATGGGTTCTGCAGACTGGCTGAAGAATGTAATCGGTATGAGAAAAACTAAGGATGGGAGATCGAAAAAAATAAAGGCAAGCTGCCATATTTGTCCCATTAGTCCTTGACAACCCATTCCTTCCATATTTTTACTATAAATTTCGGAATCACCAGTACTTTATAAGATCAACTGGATTAATATTTTTAGTTTGAGACAGGGATCATCAGCAAACAAAAAGTCTAATGGATGCAAAGGGGATAATCCCCTGCAGAAAGAGCCTTCTAAAATAACCAATGGTGTCTTGATCAAGAATCAGAGGGAACTGGGAATGCCTATTGAGGACAGAGCAGCTATTAAGATTCAGACAGCAGTCCGCGCTTATGTGGTAATAGCATATTATTCAACTATTATTTCTAATGATTTATTCTAAAATAGATGCTTTTGTGATTTATTCTTCTTGCGACTAAACATTTCTTGAGTGACTTTTCTTCTGATAACTTCCCCTGAGACTCAGATATTGCTGTTACAGAGTGATATAAACCTTCCTTTCTGTCTACTGTCCTGATCGTCAGACATACGCTCCCAAATTTAGGACACTAACCAATTAAAGAAGCACATAGCATTTTATCATTTTTTATCTATCTGAAACATCCTAATTGTTCAATGCTCACACACAATTTATCTTTACTTTGGAAATTTCTGGTAAATTTACTGGTGTCTTATTTCATGGCATTGAAAAGAGCCATCTTTTGTTATAATTGTGACAGAAGATGATTAGTAAACATTTCTCATCAAATCATTTGTATCATGCTATGAAGCAGGATTGCAGTCTCCCAGAAAAAGGAGAAGGATCGTATCCAGCATAATGGTTTCAGTATCTTTTCTGTAATGCGACTGCAATTGTTAGATCACTCCTTTAACTTGTGAAATCCTTTAATATTAATTGAACTAAAAATTCCTGTATCCTTCCAGTGTGTCTTATTGATATATTTAGTAAAAAGGGAACTGATGATGTCAGATGAGCGTTTCAAAGAAAGTGCTTCAACTCTTCTCTTTAGGTTGAATGGAGTTTTCTCTGTTTGCAGGCTAGGAAAACATTGCGTCGATTGAAAGGAAATACAAGGTTACAGTCCCTGACACAACGTCCTTCAGTGAAAAAACAAGCTTCATCAGCTTTGAACTATATCGGTTCATGGAACACCATGCAAAATGAGATAAGAGCTCGTCGTGTCCACATGGTGATGGAAGGGCATCTTAAGCGGAAGAAGCACGAGAATCAAGTGAAGCTAGAGACAAAGCTTCAAAATATAGAGGTTAGTTGGTGACATTCTTATGCCCACTAATTGTTATCCTACTAGCTTTTCTCCCCAGTCTTTGAAGCTTTCAAATCAGTATTTGCTTTCTCTTTCTGTAATCAAGAGATTTTCTTGCCTTGATCATTCAACTAAATTATCATTTCTGTTAACCCTATGTAAATGATCCACTAGAGAAGATTCCTCTTTGGTTGCAAGATAGATAAAAATAAATTTCTACTATTAGAAGCAATGCGTGGAATTTCGTTAATAGAATTCAGATATCCAAACTCGCTGTATCAAAATGAAAGATTACGATGATGCTCTATTTGGGACTAAGGCGTAGTAGTAGTTGTTGTTCTCTCGAGAAGAAAGTAGAAAGTAGAAGCCAAACTATAAACCTACACAAACCCGTATTTAGATGGTTTTCTCTAGTTGTGTTTGCCTAATCTTGGCCATGATGCAATTTAGTGTCCTACCTAGCTATATTATTTCTCTCTAACATGAGTGAACGGCTGACAGATAGAATGGAGTGGTGGCCCTGAAACAATGGAAGTTATTCTAACAAGGATTCACCAGAGAGAAGAAGCAGCTATTAAACGGGAACGAGCTATGGCCTATGCCTTTTCTCATCAGGTATTAAACTGAATGACAATGTTTAGCCTTTTTACAGCGCAATTTCAGAACAAGAGCTCCTACTGAAATATTATGTTACAGTGGAGGGCCAATTCCAACCCAGTTTTTGGATCTGGAAATAATGAAATGAGCAAAGCTAATTGGGGCTGGAGCTGGAAGGATCGCTGGGTTGCTGCTCGACCATGGGAAAGCCGAGTTCTTGTTCATGCAAGTCCAAAGAAAGTCAACGATAAAGCAAGCAAGAACACTAAAAGTACTACAAGCCCGATAAAGAAAACACCAGTTTCTGTTATATTAACTTCTCTCAATGGGAAAGGCACTATGAAAGCTAAAAAGTCCAATGAACTAGCTGCACAAAAAGTGGTGAGCAGCAAAGTTAAGGAGGCCAGCAGTGAAAAACAAGAGGTGGTAATCGAAGCTAACTGAAAATATACGATGTTGAAGCCTAGACATTTCGGGTTATGCATATTGCTGATGATGAAGGTGAAAAAAAAACTTGTAAGTTATAATCACCGGACTGAGAGTTTGCCATCGTTTTCTTTATTTTTCCAAATTCTTTTCTTCGTATGTTTATCTGAGATGATAAGTTATTCATAGGTTAACATATGTATAGATATCACATCTCATTCAAGAGAATTTATATTATAGCTTGGCGTGCTCAGAACGTACATTATGTTCCTCTTATCTATTTATCGTTTAATTTAATGAGTACAGCATATAGCAATAAACTCTGCATACCCTGCCTGCTTTCAATAAGGAACGGAAACTCAAATGTACTCTTCTGCCATCTAATTTGCAGCCCGGCACCAAAATGCGGACACTTTTTTGTACACAAAGTCTGTTGTGTCTAAAAAGTGTCCATTTTAATGTCGGACTCTCTCCTTGCCTACTTGAAGCAAAAGTTTTCACTTTATGGACATTAAATACATGTAAAAGATGATGAAAAAGTAATGGGGCCGACCTTACCAATACTTGAAAATTCATGCCTAAAAAGATAATATGAAGCAACTGAAATACGGCGTGGGTTCTGAATTCTGTTTCTAATTCATCTAGTTAACCTTTATATGCATGCCTAAAAAGATATGAAGCAACTTAAATATGAGAATTAATTATTTCCCTTGTTTCCTTTTATTTTCCATCTTTTTTTCCCTAATCGCACAGGCACGGAGACACTTTTTACATGACACTACTATAGTCTATATATGATGAGGCACTATGTATATTGAGATATTTCCTCTGTTACATCCTATTTCTAATTCAAGTAAAATCATCATTATCTCCACTACATATGAATATATACTATATAGTTTGGCTTAAAGTTAATGTAGAGAAAGTTATTAAATATATATTTTACTGATGATTATTTATGCACTAAATCAAATAATTTAATTTTAACAGTGAAAATTTATTCTTAACCAAAATTAAGTGAAAATGTGTGTATGAAAAACATTATCTTATATTTATTGATTTGACCATTTTAAGACATAGATGTATATAGATCACGTGGTGGAGGAGAAAAAGTAGATAAAAATAACTGAATACTCCTTAATAAAAGGAATAGGGGCAGTATTAGACATAACAGCTACATAAAATATCTTAATGAATACTCAACTAATTGAAGTCAATTATGCACCTTTTTGTTTTTGTTTTATTTAGACCCTTTTCAGCTTATAGGTTATTTATTGGCCGTAACAAATGAATTATTTAGGAAATAGTGGATTAGATTAGAGAAAACTAAATCTATAAAAGCGTAATTTGTGACTAATTAAGCTAAGTAGTATTTTTATATGAATTCGGCTCCTGTCCAGTGCCTTTACCATCCAGTTGGTCCAGTCCCCCTTTAATCTGCTGCCATTTGTCACATAATGATTTAAGGGGCATATTAACACAAGTTGAAGGTTTAGTCTGATGATAAAGGGATTGCAAAAATTTCTTAAGGTCGCGTGCTTTAGCCCTACTAGCCTTATAATTATTTTTTGGGAAAAAAAACATATATACTCCCGAACTATCATAAATGGTATGTATATACCCTCCATCATACTTTTGGGACATTGGTGCCCCTGCCGTCCAAAAGCTAGAGCATATATACCCTTCACTCCAAGGGAAGACTAAATAGGGACACGTGGTGCAATCTTATCCGTCGGGTCGATGGATAAGATTATGACACGTGTATGTACGTTAGTATAAAGGGTATATATGCTCTAGTTTTTAAACGACAGAGGCACCAATGTCCCAAAAGTATGATGGAGGGTATTTGCATACCATTTACGATAGTTCAGAGGTATATTTGTCCTTTTTCCCTTATTTTTTTAAGCTAGCTCAAAGAGAGAAGACTTGTTCAAGTCTTATAAGGAGTTCACTCATCTTATTAACCACCGATATAGTCTTTTTGTCCTTCTTCAACAGTTTGCATGTCAATATTACAAATAAGTTTTTCCGGGAAGCCGGTGGCATTTAACCATTTTTTTTTATATATATAAAGTTTAATCAACCAACTTAACAAGGGGTTAGTGGTACCCTATTCAGTTATTTCTTTTACAAAAAATACATTGGTTATCAATCATTATACATACACGCTAAATCGCTATATATAAGACTAGGCATCAACTTAAAATACGTTTGAATTTTTGGTAATCACTCAATTAATAGTTATTATATTATCTTATAAAAACACATATCTTCTTGATTCAATTATCTTCAATAAAAAAAATAAAAAATTAAGATAATAATTATTATTTGAGTGACAATTTAAAAATCAAACTCTTTAAAAGAAAAAGAAGAAAAAGGTATTCATCACATGCTAGGGTAGTGAATGATAAAATTAGAGCATGAAAAGGGAGGATCTGAAGGGATTCACGTGATATAATATACAGTACTACAGTTGGTAAGAAAAGACCATGCACATGCACGCATGCAATTTGTTCTTGTTCCTGGAGCCCAGGAGGGCCCTCAAACTAAACGGGTCGACCACCTACTTCCTTCATATTTTTTTAAAAATGATCTAGTTTGACTTGATATGAAATTTATAAAAAAAATAAAAGACTTCAATTTTGTGAATATTATGCTCTTAAATTAAAGTTATGTCAGATGTACCAAAATGCTCTGTAATTTTGTGGTCTTGAGCACATGGATATGATTGATGTCCTAAATTAAAGTTATGTCAAGTGTAAGGATCATTCTTTTTTAAATAGACTAACGAAGAAAATATGACATTCTTGCGGAGAAAGTACTATCTAATTAGGGATATAAAGTAAAGCCATAGAGCAGTACACTACAACCCTGAATAATAGACCAGAACCATTGTACAAATTGAATTGAAGCAATAGGGCCATAGTACTTGCGTATTTTTCTAACTACGATATTAGTACAAAGGAGGTTTAAAGTATACTGCACATGTTATATAAATAAAAGAAAATTTTCATGCACAAGAAGAAACTTTATGTAAAGTGGTGAAGGGTACAAAAAATAACTTTATATTATAGGTTTAATTCCTAATTGTAATATTCTTCAACTATTTTTTTTAAAAAAAAATTCTAACTCTACCACAACAAGCAAAACCTCAAGAAATAAAGCGGGGGTAGAGGGTCAGATTCATTTTCAGAATTTCAGTAACCTACTCTCATGGATTTACTACTGTAAACAAGGGATGCTTTAATCTTGGTAATTAATTAATTTCAGTCCAGTATTTTCTGGCGATCGAGTAGGTTAATAAAATAACTAAACAACAGTAGTAATAACTATTTGTACTGAGGGGCTGTATGGATGTCATAAAAAAAGGTGAGATCGATGTGTATCCCAAAGAGTAAAATGAGTTGGTTTTTTACCTTGTTGAGACATTGGACAATCAATTATTTAGGGTGTGTGATCTTTGAGTTGAGAGTATGATTTTTGTAATACATGTTTAATTAACTCTATTTATATTTGTTTTTTTTTACTTACGTAAGTTCTAGACAGAAAATTGTGAGTTCTATTGAATCGATATGTTAGAACAGTGATCATATTGAAATCGACACATTATAGTGATATTTCACACGATCTAAATAGTCAAATTGGGGATGTTGTAAATGATGAAGGGTAAATAATAGTGAGTGTTTTTACTAAAGGTGCAGCCTTTATATACAAAAAGATAAACATTACTTTAGTTTTTACCCAATTAATTTCAAACTCTTTTAAGTTAAAGTCTCTTGTTTAATTATGAGTGAGGAATGTACCAAATGTACTAGTGTTATCTTTTTTTCCTCTAGGGCCTACATACATGAAGGTAAAATGGTCTCTCTTCATTTTCACTTAATATTTTTGTTGTTATGTATAATTTATCTGCATATATGATGGGGACATAAATTTAACCAAACTGGGGCACACACCTGAAAGTCCTGTATGCTCTACTATACTTGTGTATTTGTACTTGCTTTTGCTCACATTCTTTACAATTTTTTTGTTTCCCACCCGATTTCTGGTACCTATTTTGGACTCTACTAAATCCAATTCGCACTGAAAGCCTGTTAAATTTCCATGATATTTTGCATCAATCCTTTTGGACTTACTACTTACTAGTTACAACTTACAACCTTACAATTAGCTTATGTAAAGCTAATCTTTAAGGGCCCAAAGTCACAGTGACTTTATTATTAAAGCTGTCATTGCCATTTGCCATTTGCCATTTGCCAACACTAAAAAGATAAAAGGTGGAAGAGAGGAAGGTGGAGATAGATTACTTCCAATCTGAATCCTCCAATGAATCATCAGTTTCAAGTATCAGATGAAGAAGATGGATCAGAAGAAGAAGAGGAGGAAGAGGAAGTTTTTCAAGAAAATGACATTGGAAACCTTCAAAGTCACTACCAAAACCAGCAGATGCCACAGTCACTCTGCAAAAAGCCAGCAAAATGGGCTAATTTCACTGTATGTGAACAAGAATTGAACAAAGGGACAAGAAGAATGAAGCCAAAGAGAGCTAAAACAGATGTTATAGAAGGCCATGGAGGCCGAATTATTCGAGCCACAGGAAGGAAAGACAGGCACAGCAAGGTATCAACTGCAAAAGGTCCGAAGGATCGACGAGTTAGGCTTTCACCAAACACTGCAATTCAGTTCTATGATGTGCAAGATAGGCTTGGCTATGACCGTCCAAGTAAGGCTATTGATTGGCTGATTAAAGAAGCTAAAGCTGCAATTGATGCTCTTGGTGAGTTCCCTAATAATTTCCACTGTACTAAACTTAATCCCAAAAAAATGCAGTATTCATTTGATCAAGAACAGAGTCCAAGATTTAGCCAAGAAAACAGAGGTGTTCCCAATTCTGAATGTGGAGTAAAAGACAACCAGCAAGAGGTGAATTATGACATCCCAATTCAGAATTTTAACTTGTTTTCATCATCTGATGGTTTCAAGATTCCATTTTTAAGTGAGTTACAGAGCTACCCACATGGGCATTTTCTCAATTTCCAGTCTTTACAAGATGACACAATCCTATCCTCTGGTAATCATCATCATCATCAAGGCAGCTTCTTAACCACCACTTCAGTTAATCATGTCCCATCAGTTTTAAGTCAAAATCAGGTGTTTTCTCACAGGGAACCCCTTCAGTCCAGTTTCTTCCCTCTAATGAGTGATCCATTAAGCACACAACTTGAGACCCTTTCATATGGATTTGCCAATGATGGTTTCTCAGGACTAATTTCTAGTGCTTCAAGAATTCAAGGGGAAGAGGAGCAGGCTACATTTTTTTCTGCTTCTTGACCTACTGCCTCTGCATTATCAAGATTCAAGACTAGCATTTCTTTTCAGAATCCTCTTCACTTTACTCAGAAGCTGAAACCTTTGTTGAGTGGATGTAAAGCAGAATTTCTTATGTTATTATTATTAGTATTATTTTTAAGCTTCTGTAAAATTATTATTCTTGTAATTTTGCCTCCTTAATTGGATGATCAGCTCCTCATCAAAAGATTCATAATCTCAATTTGGAGGGGGTCACGAAAAAGAAACATGGCAAGGGTGTGTTTTGTTTGGAACCGGGATATCCCAAAATTACAATCTTGCGATTAAAACTAGGACGATAACCTTGATAACTTATCTAATATTATAAACTATGAGATAAGTAATCTAAACTATAGTCCTAATTCTAATACCAATTTTGATTAATACTTCCAACCAATTATAATAGTATAAATTTAATCTCAAATTCTACATCGGAATAACCTACCTAATAATCCTTCCAACCAAACGACTAGATGAATAGTTTATAGTTTAGAGATAGCTAAGGGCAAGAGGAAGAAGATTCTTTGAATTAATGAAAGAAAGACCAAGATGCGAATTACGAAAATGGTGTTGTAGCTATCAAAGAATCAAATTAAAGGGATATAAGAAAGTTGGGTTTTTTCAAAGATTTGGCTATTTTTCAGTTAGTACACAGGATCTAGAAGCAGTGATTGTAACTTAGGTACATCATAAGTGTCATATTCATAAAAGTCTAGATTGTTAATGCTACTCTACTGATACTTGTCAGTTCTATTGGCAGCAAAGGCATTCAATTAAAAGCAGCTCACAGTACTGCCCTCCTACTGATCTGTTTCAATCAAATTTGTGTTACCATTTGGATGCATTCAATTCCCAATTGTCAGCCTCATTTAGATGCCAATTCTTATACAAGTCCCTTTCATAAAACCTAATTAGTACATTCACAATTGTGTTCCAATTTTAGGTTGGAGGGGTAAAAGGAACAAAAAGGTCGGAGCTATTGAGAGGCGTTACCCATATGGCATTGGAAACATAATTAGGGAAATATAGCAACATAAAGTGAGGAAGTCATTCTAGATGGTCAAAGACTCATATGTCATCATTAATTATTATTCATACTATATAACTTTTAGATTTAAGTTATTATGCATTAACAATTTAAATTTTTTACACAGTTAGCTAGTGTGATTAAGCTAATATAGGATGTCTATTATTACTATTCTTATCGGTTTACCAATTAGTATTTCTTATTCAATTTACCTATAATTATCTTATCTTAATGAATAAAGTTATATATGCCATAAGCAATGCAACAGTGTCAGCAGGTTTTATCTATGTTCGATTAACTTGTGATATATATAGTGACCCCGTGGGGTTTCATGTGTGTCTTTCCACTCAGCATTGATGGGTGATAGAAAAGCAACTTATCATTCATGTGGCTACTTAATTTCTATAGTTGGAAAAAAGAAGAAGAGGTACTTTAATTTCAAGGGCCATTATAATAAAGTGGTTCCCAGCATATGTACCAAAATCATCAATGTAGCGTATGATTTTTTGGCAATTTTTTTACAAGCTTGGTTGGGATATTTACCTATTTTGAACATAAAAAGGTTGCAGCCACGTGAGAAATGAAAGGTGATCAACAATATTATTATTGATAATAGAGACATTTGGTACATTTTATGGACGATGACACTTCTAAGTTATAGAATACAAAAGCAGGACATAACTATAACTAAGGGAAAACATTCAAATTCTTAAGCCTTTTCCTGGTATCTTATTTTGGACAACGATAGATCGCTACTGAGGATTAGGAGGACGGCTATTAGCTGCAGAAACACGCGATCCCCATTCCAAAAGCTCTTTGCTAGTATCATCCTTGTGCACAAAGACTTCAATGAAACACAAGGAGTCCTTGTGTGTGCTTGTCGCTGTTGCTATTGCCTCGGTTAGGTCCTCCTCCGTCTTTACCTGCAATGAAATATCTCATCAATTTCTGTATAGGGGCATGTCACAATGACAATTTTTTAATCGAATAGTGGGAGAAGATGTTACAATGTGTTCATAAATACTGACCTTTGCAGTCCAACATTTGCCTTCACCATTATGGATAGCATTCACAAGACCAGTGTAGTCCCAATTCTTAATCACGTTATATGGGCCATCATGAATCTCTACTTCAATGGTATAACCTCCGTTGTTGATGAGAAATATAATGTTCTTTTGTGCACATCTTATCATGGTTGATATATCCTGAGCAGTAACCTATGTTGCCAAAAAGAGTTTTAGCTTTATCAATTATGTTTCTCATAATTCACTTTAAGAAAAACTAAGTATGCTAATGAGTCTTGAGCAGCAAAAAATGAGAACAGTTGAGAGTATGATCATAAGTTCACAACCAATATGAGCAACTGACCTGGAAGCTTCCATCACCGATGCAGGCAATGATACGTTTATCTTTAGCAGCCTGAGCATAACCGAGAGTGGCACCGACTGACCAGCCAATGGATCCATACTGCATCTGGAATTCAAACCTGCAAGTATTTGAATAGAACTTTATCTTAATATAGCTACAATCAGACTTCCTGAACTGTTATTGAGATTGATATGTTGTCAAGTTGTCTTGTTCTTCCATTAATACTTTCGATTCTACTCCTCATAAGCAGGGTTTAGAATAAAGTTAAGAGTCAAGCTTACCCGCAATTTTCAGGAAGATTTAGCTTCTGACAATTGAACCATGAGTCCCCGGTCTCTGCAATCACTGCAGTGTTACCGCTTAGCATTTCCTGTGAAGGATATAGCAAAGTGAACAAATTAAAACTTGCAGGGACTGTAAGAATTTCTCCTTTTATTCTGTTGTATCAAGTGTCATGTAATTCTCAATTCTTTTTTACAATGTGTTCTGTGTTAATCACAATTCATATATACCTGAATGTGCTTGAAGAGTATATTGACTCGAAGAAGTTCATCTTTCTCGCGTTTCAAGGCAACACCCGGAGGGACATAAATACGATGGTGATTTTCCAAAGCAGTGGTATTCTTCTTCAGCTTTTTGGCCAATGCACTTAAGAAATCAGTCATGAAAACCCAACCAAAGGAGGGGCCATTTCCAATAGTCACACGATTAGGTTCAACAACAATCAACTTCTCCTTTTTAATCAGTAATGAGTATCCAACAGAGCTGTAGTCATTGAATATGGGGCCAACAAAGACATAAGCATCCGCAGATTCAACAATCTCCCCACAGAAACTAGAACTCACTGCTCCCCAGTATGTCCCAATGAAACTAGGGTGGTGCTCTGGCACCAGTCCCTTACCAGATGGCATTACTGCCAACGGATAGCCACAGGCATCAGCAAGTTCCACAAAGGCCTTTTGTGCTTTTGCCACTCTTACTTTGGGACCTCCCACAATAACCGGTTTCACAGACTTGTTCAAGAACTCTGCTGCTGCTTCAACAGCTGCTTCTAATCCTAGTTGATTGCTGACCCTGCAATTTCCAAATGCATTTCCCTCTTAAGACAAAAGCCTAATGTACCATAGATCCTTCCACTAAAATGGTTAAAAGAATCATGGTGGATTCGGGAAATGGAAAATATACGTAAATAAAGGAACAGGGAAGAACATACTTTGGAGCAAGATAGAAAGGAACAGGTTCTCTAGCAAATGTTGGGTGAGCGATCCCAGGCAAATTGCAACCTATGCTAATGTAAACTGGCTTGCTCTCCTTTAGAGCAGTTGAAATTGCAGTATCAATCAATTCATGTGCATCATCCAAGTTATTCACCACTGCCTGTTACATTATACCAACTTGATCACTTTCATTGAACATCTCCAAATACATTAACATAACAATGCATAAGTTCAACAATTTAGTCCAACACAATTACCTAAATCAATATAGAAGAACTAAACTCGTAGTAATTCTCTAATCAACAATTAAGTACACAATTTATGTGATGAATGAAGTCAGACCAATTGTCATAAATAAAGATACAGTAGTAAAACGATCAAATACAGAAAATACCTGAGAACAAGTAACAGTTTGAAAGCATCTAAGTTCCTGGCTAAAATCTGGTAGGCCAATAGTATGATGCAAAATTCTGTTGGTACCATAGTCATTCGAATTCGGCCCTCCAACAATACAAATCACAGGCAAATTCTCACTGTATGCCCCAGCAATAGCATTAAGCACACTCAGCCCTCCTACAGTGAATGTCACTACACATGCTCCCACCCCTTTCGCACGTGCGTACCCGTCGGCGGCATACCCAGCGTTTAGTTCGTTACAGCAGCCGATCAAATTCAGCTCCGGCTCGGCAATCAGATGATCCAGTAACGTCAAGTTGAAGTCGCCGGGAACCGAAAACACGTCCTTCACGCCGATTTGTACAAGCCGCCGAGCCAAGTGACATCCCAAAGTTCCAACTCCACAAGGCGAACTCGCTGGAACTGAAGCTGATTGAGCCGTGGAACCGATTGCATTGTTACCCTCCATTTCTAAATTCTTAACAAAATTATGGTGATTTTTAGCAGAAAATTGATTTAAGCTTATGTATTTTGACGATGGTTGTTAATTGTGATGAAGGGTGTTTATATATAGTTGTCTATGATCATCAAGGTGATGGTTTTGAAGACAGTGGGCAAGAAAAAAAAAACTGCCAGTATTAGACAGTAAAAGTTGTATACTAAGGTTTTTAGAAAGAAAAAAAAAAAGATGGATTATTCAAATGATTCTTTTTTGGGGAAAAGAATTGGTAATATGCGTTTTTTTTATTGAATTGAATAATATATTTGTGTACCTCTGGATTTGATAATGGAGAATAGAGTAACACCGCTTTAGGAAAAAACAGAGGCGGTCTTGGTTTCATAATATAACAAGTGTTTAATTTTTTCAACTTGTTGAATGTTTGGTACTGGGTTTTGACCCATGTCTCAATTACAACAGGTGATTAGTTTTATACATCGTCAAAACAACACATGCGTTACATACAAAAAGTTATTACTAATAATTAAACATTTTTTGTACTTCATTAATTATAAGCATAAAAAAAATTACAAGCATAGTTTGTTTATTGAATCGGATCAAGTTTTTTTTTTTTTTTTTTCTGTTGTCATGCAATGCGTGAAGCTCCGTTTGCTTCAGCCTATGTCATGTGCCCCCGCCCAGCTTCGCAGTGACACAACTCCATCCGTTTCAGCAGTAATTTTTACACCTTCTCTTTTTAATTTTGGAATTTGGTTAGTTGACTTGAAACGAAGAGCCTATTTGAATTGGCTTTTTGGCTTATAATTTATATCTACTTATGATTTTTGGCTTATTTTTATCATTTAAGCTTAAAATTAAGAGTTTATAAGTATTTTCTAAAATTACCCCAACACTTTAAAAGTGTTTAAAAATTATTTTAGCTTTAAAACACTTAAAATAAGTCAATTCAAACCTGAAGGGAGAAAAAAACAATTTTGAAACTCTTGAGTCTTGACGTCAGACCTTTGCGTATATTTTTTACATGTACTAATTTTTAGTATTTGAATACTCAATCAAAAAAAGTTTATGAACGGAAACGTCGACAAACTCTGCTTGTAGACATTCCTTCTTTTGATTAGTCTTACTAAATTAATGCATATCTTAAAAGAGTTAAATTGATGTAGTAGCATCAAATTCAATTCAATTAGGGAAAAATAAAATTTAAGTAACCTTATGTAATGAAACAAAGAAGTAAGTTAAATTATATTCCAGCATATTTCAAAATCTAGAAATAAGACGAATATTATTCTTCATTTCACTTTTTTCTCTATTAAAACATTTCTCCTAAATTAGGAAACACTAATAATGAACACCACAAATTATACGAGATTATTCGCATAAATAGCGTGATTCAACATACAATATGTATATTTATGTGTACGTATGCATAGCTCCATATATATTGTATGCAAGTTAATAAACTGATTTATTTTTATTTAACAATAATACTTGGTTAATAATAAAAAGAAGAAAAATATTAAGTTAACGAGCTATCTAGGCTGGGCTTAAAGCAGGTCCCAATCCTTTGCTTCTTCTTACTAATATTGAGAAAGCTTCTTTCTTACTTTTGTTAAGAAGTTGTTGAAGTTGGGCAATATCTTCTGGTCCTCCAAACATGTATGGCGTATAAATTGAAAAATCTGAACAACTTTTGATCTCATATAAGGCATCATCAATCTGATTAATAACTTGTTTAATTTGACCTTCATGATATTTTTTAATTGCCAATTTAATATCTGCAGAAACTTGAGATAATAAGGCAATGGCACACTCTACGTAATCTTCTGGAAATACAGGCTTATGAGCTACTTCATCTGCCAATAGAAGAGTTTTTTCAAGATTATCATCACCCAAACATATTTCAGGAATAAATACTACTATTAGAAAAATGCATATTAGGGAATTTATGGTACGTGCCATTATTTTTGTTAGATTTGATTTGATATATCAAGAGTTTAATTTCTATTAATACTTTATTTTATAGTAAGTATGTAGTCATAATTAATTGCATGCATTCATCAGATTCTTGTCTATATTTATTGATAAGAGCTTGAATAAATGCGACATTTAATAATACATATTCATCTAACCTTAGCTTATAGATATATTAATAGTTTTTTACGTTATAAAATGTGTCTCCTAATTGAATTAAGGGGGGGGGGGGGGGGGGGATAATTTTGGTTACAACTGATATATAATTAAATGCAACATTGTTTTTGGCCAGTATTGAATTAATTAGATTGCATGTGGCCAATATTTTGATGTCGTAAGCCCATACCGACGTTGCTATTTTTGATATGTTGCATGTGACCTATATTTAATTGTTGTAATAGGATTTTGCTATTTTCATATGTTGATTATGTATTTTAAATCGTTCAGTATGTCAAAATTACCTTAATATATATAAATAAATAAATAAGATATGGTGATTAAACATTTCTAACGTCAATTGATTAGATTAAAGATTCAAATAGTTTTGAAAAAGTAAGTGAAAGTACTAATTTTCTTGATGAAGTAAGGTGGGGTAAACCAACAAAAATGTAAAATGAGATCGGATCACAAAAAAAGGAGTAAAAACAAACAAACAAAGTCAAAGAAATAATAAGAACATTATGAAGAGAACA
>JAJOOO010019561.1:0-10443 GCA_029582685.1 Solanum piurae | reverse complement strand
GCAACTGATGAGAATGTGAAGGAGATGAGAAATGACTTGTCTGGTATTGGTCAAAAGGTTGATGCCCATGCAGTGTCAATAAAGCATCTAGAGCAACAGATGACTCAGTTGTCTACTACAGTGAACCCACGTCAACCTGGCACTCTTTCTAGCAACACCATCTAGAATCCAAAAAATGATGGTCATTGTATGGTAGTTACTACTCGAGGGGGTAAGCAAACCATTGACCCACCTATGCCATCTGTGGTGGATGTTGAGATTAGAAAAGAAGATGATGTGGTAGAGGTTAGAGAAGAGTATGAGAATGCGACAGAGAAAGAAACGGAGATATCTCAGAAAGTGGTCCCCATACCTTGACTGTGAGGTTGATTTTGAGGTTCCCATCATCCTTGGGAGACCTTTCCTTTCCACAGGGCGTGCGTTGGTTGATATGGAGAAGGGGCAGATGAAGTTCAGACTGAACAATGAAGAAGCAACTTTCAATATTTGTAGGTCCATGAAGCAGAGTGGTGAGCTCTAAATGGTATCTGCTATACGTTACAGATTTGAGAGTGAAACAGAAGTGTAAATTGAAGAGCGACTAGGTGTTGAGGCTCTAGCAGCAGTTATGATGAATTTCGATAGTGATGGTATTGAAACATACGATGAGTTGGTAGCTGCACTCGATAGGTGCGAATATCAGTCAAAACCAAAGAGGTATGAGTTAGACATGAAGAATCGTGAGTCCCCACCCGCGAGACCAGCTATTGTGGAGGCATCGAAATTGGAGCTTAAGGCTCTACCACCGCATATGAGGTATGTATTCTTGGGTAGAGATACTACTTTGTCGGTCATCATTGCGGCAGATTTAAATGCGAGACAAATAGAGTGCTTGATGACTGTGTTAAAGAGGTTCAAATGAGCTATTGGTGAACTGTTGCGGATATTATTGGGATTCCTCCCGGTATTTATTCTCACAAAATCCAACTCATGCCAGATCACAAGCCTAGTATCGAGCACCAGAGAAGATTAAATCCACTTATGCAAGAGGTAGTAAAAAAAGAAGATCATCAAGTGGTTGGATGTCGGAGTTATTTATCCCATTGCAGATAGTAGTTGGGTGTGTCCTATGCAGTGTATACCTAAGAAGGGTGGTATTACTGTGGTTCCAAATGAGAGAAACGAGCTTGTTCCAATGCGTCTTGTGACCGGATGGAGAGTCTGCATGGATTACCAGAAGTTGAATGCGTGGACAGAGAAGGACCACTTTCCTATGCCATTCATAGACCAGATGTTGGATAGACTTCCAGGCAAGGGTTGGTATTATTTTCTTGATGGGTATTCGGGCTACAATCAAATTTCTATAGCTCCGGAAGACCAAGAGAAGACCACCTTCATTTGCCCTTATGGGACATTTGCTTTCAAACGGATGCCATTTGGGTTGTGCAATACTTCAGCGACCTTCCAGCGCTGTATGATGTCGATATTTTCTGATATGGTGGAGAAAACTATTGAAGTGTTCATGGATGATTTCTCCGTGGTAGGTGAATCTTTTGATCGATGTCTGGATCATCTGGCTGAGGTGCTTAAAAGGTGTGAAGAATACAATCTGGTGCTAAATTTGGAGAAGTGCCACTTTATGGTAAAAGAAGGGATAGTTTTGGGTCATCGAATTTCTGAGAAGGGCATTGAGGTTGATAAAGAAAAAATAGAGGTAATATAAAAGCTTCCACCACCTATCTCTGTAAAAGGTGTTAGAAGTTTTCTTGGGCATGCAGGTTTTTATAGAAGGTTCATCAAGGACTTCTCTAAAATTGCACATCCATTGTGCAAACTGCTCGAAAATGAGTATAAGTTTGATTTTGATGATGCTTGTCTGAGAGGATTTGGAGAGTTGAAGGAGAAATTGGTTACTGCACCTATCATTATTTCACCATATTGGGGACAACCGTTTGAGGTAATGTGCGATGCGAGTGGAGTGGGGCTTGGTGTAGTATTAGGACAGAGGAGAGAGAAAATTCTTCACCCTATTTTCTATGCTAGCAAAGGTCTAAATGTGGCCCAGAGGAATTATATTGTGACTGAACAAGAAATTCTTGCGGTGGTTTTTGCATTCGAAAAATTTCTACCCTACTTGCTTGGTACTAAGGTCATAGTGCATATTGACCATTCTGCATTGAGTTATTTGATGGCGAAGAAAGACGCAAAACCGAGGTTGATTAGATGGGTATTGTTGGGTATTGTTGCTGCAAGAGTTTGATTTTGTGGTAAAAGATAGAAAGAGGACCGAAAATCAAGTTGCCGATCACTTGTCCTGATTAGAGGAAAAGGCTATGCTAAAGCTTGGTGATAGGGCTGAAATTAATTATGTTTTTCCAGATGAACAGGTATTGGCTGCTTCTCATGATCTGATTCCTTGGTTCGCAGACTTTGCTAATTATTTGGCAAGCGATATTGTGCCCCCGAATTTGTCTTTTCACCAAAGGAAAAAGTTTATGCATGATGTGAAGAAATTCTTTGGGGATGAGCCTTACTTGTATCGTAGTTGTGCTGACGGGATTATTCGTCGTTGTGTGCCCGAGGTTGAGATTTTGAGTGTACTTGAAGCATGTCATTCATCGCCTGTTGGTGGGCATCATAGTGGTATTTGGACTGCGCATAAGATTTTGCAATGTGGGTACTACTGGCCTACCATCCACCAAGATGCTCATGATTTTGCCAAGTCTTGTGACCGTTGCCAAAGAGAAGGAGGGATTTCAAAGAGGCAAGAGCTTCATATGAATCCTATATTGGTAATAGAGTTATTTGATGTATGGGGCATTGATTTTATGGGTCCATTTGTGAGTTCACATGGGATGAAGTATATTCTTGTTGCAGTTGATTATGTATCGAAGTGGGTGGAAGCAGTTGCGCTCCCCAACAATGAATGTAAAAGTGTCACCGCATTTTTGAAAAAGAATATCTTCTCCAGATTTGGTACCCCGAGGGCGATTATTAGTGACGGAGGTTCCCACTTTTGTAATACGTTGTTCAAGGCTCTACTTGAGAAATATGATGTCCGCCACAATGTAGCCACTCCTTACCATCCGCAGACTAGTGGGCAAATTGAAGTGTCCAACAGAGAGATCAAATAGATTTTGGCAAAGACTGTGAATGCTAACAGAACGGATTGGTCAAGGAAGCTTGATGATGCTCTATGGGCCTATCGCACTGCATACAAGAGTCCCATAGGTATGTCTCCTTATCAACTTGTATATGGGAAGTCTTGCCATTTATCAGTAGAGCTAGAGCATAAGGCTTTGTGGGCAATGAAGAAGCTAAATTTGGATTGGGGCTCTGCATCTAATCAAATAATGAATGACTTGAATATGCTTAATGAGTTTCGCCTAAAAGCTAATGAAAGTTCAGCCTTGTACAAAGAGAAGATGAAGAGGTATCATGATCAAAGAATTGAAAAGTGAGAATTTGTAGTGGGTGATCTTGTGCTTCTATTCAACTCTAGGTTGCGCTTGTTTCCGGGCAAACTCAAATCCAAATGAACCGGACCATTTTTGCTCACAAAATTGCTCCCCCATGGAGCGGTTGAGCTTGAGAACAGCGAAGGAACAAGGTTCATAGTAAACGGGCAAATGATCAAGATCTATCTGGGAAATGCAGAAAGTGTGCAAGAGGTTGTTGAGGCCTATGTTCTTGATGAAGTTTGAGTAATCAAGAGGCCTGCGTGGAGCCGCGATGTTAAATCAAGCGTTGCTTGGGAGGCAACCCAAGATGTACAATCTAGCCAACGATAGGGTTTTGTTTTCCATCTAGTAGTATTCTTTGTTTAGTTGATTCTCTGTATTAATTTGGATAGGTGTTTTAGTTTTGTACTAGTGTTAGCTAGAATTAGGATAGGGTCTGTGTCTAAAAAGTGTCCAGAAAATGTAAAAAAAATAGCCTAATGGTTGCTACATGTGCAGGCGTGCTATGAAAAATCTGCAGAAAATGGTCTGGTGCAGAGGTCTACGGACCCCATCAACGGTCCGTCAATCCATCCACGAACCGTGAATAGAGTCCGTAGATCCCAGGTAAGCCCTTAAAATTTTCCAAGTGTAAGAGTGATCTACGGACCGTAGACATGATCTCGTGGGTCCAAAACCCTAAGTTGGACCGACCCGACCTGGACCCTCCTATTTAAAAATCCCACCTTTCAAATTCATTCCCACTTCCCTCCATTTACTCCCAAACCATTTCTAAACTCCCTAAATCCCTTAAATCACTCCATCACTCCCCAATTAATCTTCCCTTTCTCTTCCCCAAAATCCTAAATTCCCTTTCCTCTCCAAAACTCCACTCATCCCCAAAACTCCCCACAAGGTCCGGTGTACAGGTTCGGTGCAACTAGGCGATTAGTGTAGTATTGCAAAGCTTAGTGTCATCACACAATCACACCACTCCTCGTTGCTTGTAAGGTAATAGACTTTCTCCCTCACTTTGAATTTCCGTTCATAGATTGATTATAGAAAGTCAGAAGTTGGGTCCTGACCTTGGGTATGTGTTCTTTAAATTGACTTGCAAACACCTTTGGGATGATGGATAGTGATTGTGTGTCGTAATATTGTTTGAGATGTGTGTGACTACAGTCTAAATGTAAGTTTCAACTTAGGGTTCCAAACTTTGTCTTAAAGACTTGTTAAAATGATTAATTCAAATCCTAAGAATGACGAACTAGCATGATTACATGTTACAAAGCATGGTTAGACTAGGATACTGTTGAAAATGGGCAAATATGTGGGCTTGCAATTTAAGCATGTATGAAACCTGGAACAGATCCCATCCACGAGACCCCATCCACGGACCATAGATCAATCTGCGGACCGTCGATTAGGTCCGTGGTTGGATGTACTTGAAAATTTCACCAAGTGTGAAACCACGGAGGTGGACTACGGTCCGTAGATCAATCTATGGACCGTTCTGTACTTCTATGATTTCCATCTGCGACTACTATTGTTGGTCCTCTGATCCACGGAAGGGTTCCACAGACCGTAGATTAGTCTACGAACCGCAGGTCCCCACCGTAGATGACCATTGTAGCCACTGTCTGATTTATTTATTTTTTGGGTCTTTGATGTTGTTCGTCTTTAGTTCTAACATTATTTTGAGTGTGTTTGTAGTTAGTTTGGTACTAATAACTCTTCCACATGTACTATGGCACCCAAGAAGATAGTCACCTATACAAAACAGGGCAAGTCCAAATATGTTTCCCCTAGCTTCAGGTTAATCGACAAAGATAACGATGTGGAGACAGATCCAGCATACAATCCTCCCAACACAAGGACCTCTCCCATTGCACCCCGAGTCACCAAAGGCACCCCCCGAAAGGTGATTCCCGATGTAGTCACTGTTTCCAAGTCTAATTAGGAGCACACACTGATCGGGTCACCAACTGGGGCTGCTTCCAGTTCTGAGAATGGATCTACGTCCGGCTTCGAGTATGCCCATGCTTCGGGCTCAGAGTCTAGCCATGCTTCAGGATCCAAGTCGGCCCATGCTTCAGGGTCCATTGCTGAATCAGCCACATGATCGGACGAAAATAAAACAAGCAGCCTTGTCTGATGAGGCCGCTAGCTCGGAGTCAGTACCAGCACCACAGAATGATGACCCTACTCCAGTGGTTGGCGAACCAAATAGATGGTGTGTTGAGGGCCAATGGAAAATTTATCGGGATGCCAAGATGAAAAATGACAAAGAGAAGATGGTCCGACTTATTACAGAGCACAGAGTCCTCACGGGGAGCTTGCACACTATCCCTGATATCCACTGGCTTTTTAAACTTCACAAGTGTGACTGGATGGCTCGAGACCCAGGGACTTATAGCGAGGAGATTGTGCGGGAGTTTTATGCCTCATATGCTTCCACTCTGTGAGGTTCGATCTCGAAGCAGTCCAAGTCCACAGCCCAGGACCCTCTCACTTCCACTATGGTCCGAGGTTGCCCGGTGGACATATCACATGCCACCATCAGCCATTTTCTTTATGGCCCTACCACGGGTCACTCTTGGTCACTTAACACAGCGGAGTTTGATTACCGATGGGACATCATGCGGGGTGGCGCTTTCCAGAGACATGCTGAGCAGCGAGAGGTTGTTACACTATGGTTGGTTAAGTACATTGCTGCAGATGGCGAACGTGTAGAGTGGGTCGCCACACCACGATTGGGTATCCGAAAGGCCACATTAAATTTTGTGGCCAAGTTCTTCTGGTTGTTAGTACGTAACAGGGTGTCGCCTACAAAATCTGACAACCAACTCACATGGGACAGAGCGGTCATGGTTGCAGCATTAGTAGCAGAATTAGAGATTGACTTTGCCCGCATGCTGCTGGCAGAGATTCACGAGAGGGCATTCAAGACCTCCACTACTTACCCTTTTCCATGTTTGATTTTCCAATTATGCAGGGACTCTAGAGTGCCGATCTGGCATTGTGATAGGTTGATCCACCCTACTGGAACTTTGGATATAAGACTCATTCAAGATGGGGTAAATGTGGCGGTACCTCGCAGAGAGCCCTAGGTTGAGGTACCTCCATTGGGCGCAGATCTTGCAGACACGGTGGGGCAGGCACAGGGCAGTGACCCCATTATACCAGATCACACTGATATTGTCCCGACCTCCTCTTCTCAGACCGCTAGTAGGGCTCCTAGCTCATCCCGGTCCACACCACCGTCAGGAGCTGTTGTTATCCCGTTGGCCAGAGTACAGAAATTAGAGGCTCAGATGGCTACACTGTTGCATCATATCCATCATTGGATGCAAAAGTTGATAGCCGAGTCTGAGGCCAGAATGGAGCGAAGGATGGAGGGTATGATGGACTGGAAGGTCCAGGCCGTTAATAAGCATCTCGATGCCTTTGAATTGAGAGTCCTCGAGCGACCAGCCCTGACCATAGATCTATCCTCTTTTCAAACCGAGTTAGCCAGTCTCCGAGCCGATGTTGATGCCATTCTTTCCACCCCTACAGTTGAGCCTCATGTTGCTCCTACTGCGTTGGCTAATGATACAGTGCTGGATGCTTTATTCAGTGGGACCGCTGAGGAAGGGCCTGAGCCTACATATACCAAAGGTAAGAGGCACCGTTATAGTCGCACTAAGGAGGAAAAATCCCAAAAGAGACAGCGTAGGCAGGAGAAGGAGGCTAGAGAGGCTTCGATTTTAGATGAAGAGTTGCGCCAGTAGAGGACCGTGAGAGTGTTGCAGGGGCATCGAGCTCTACCCAAGTTGTAGAGATCTCGCCTGTTGTGTGGGTTGATGTGAGCACCACTGATGGTGCGGTTAGAGTGACCGCAAGAACTACTGAGGATGCTATGATGGATGATATGGGCACTACTGAGGGTGACCCAACTATTATTCCAGCGGGATCCAGGAAACTGAACCCACCCGTTTGTTGTTGAGTCTTCAGTGCTATGTGCCACAGGTTTGCTTCACCAAATCCATTATTTTTTACTGTTTTTGTATGCATTGGGGACAATCGCATCTATATTTATTGGGGGTGGGGTAAATGGATTGTGAGTGATAGGGTGAAGTCTGAGTAACCCAACTCAGAAATCCTCTCTTTTCTTGCCTGTGTTCTTTTTCCCCAATAGACTGTTTAATTTCTGTTGAACCGGCATGTGTTAGGATCGTATGTATAGAAGCATAAAAAAGAATGAAGCATGATGTCTTATAAAAATGATACCCGTCCAAATTTTGTGATATGTTCTAGAATTTGTAGGCTAAGATAAGTTGAATGTGTTGGCTCTGAGTATGACATGATAATGAATCAACTTGATGGCATGACTTAAGCTAAAAAAATTGAACTGGGTAATCTGATAATCTGATAATGACACTATGTGCCAAGAGTGTGTGAGAATAGTTGATAGTTCAAGCAGTCTTGTGCCAATCTAGAACTTGCTCGGTTAGTCCTGCTAAGACAATCTACTCTAAAGGCTTGGAAGTGATCATAGGCCCTTGTTCTGATAAGTCCACAAATTTCCTAAAAGAAGGATCCAAACAAATGAAATAAATGCTCCTTTTGATCCAAACACTTTGAGCCTAAATTAGACCATTTCTTTCTAAACCCCGAACTCACCTTCCCATAATCTACTATGTTGGCCTCGGTCCCTCCTTGGACATGTTCACCTCGACTTAGGCAAAAAGCCTAAGTTGAGGGTGGCTAATGTAAAAAGTAACTTCTATCCTAGCCCTGACCCGACATCGGGTATTGTGCACCTCAACCAATGGAAAATCAATAAGTTGAGGGTGGCTATGAAAGAGGAAACCGAAAGAAAAATGGGTATGAAAAGAGTTTGATGGTGAAAAAAAAAGAGAAAAAGAAAAGAGAGGAAAGGATGTGACTTGTTGAAAGCTAAAGAAAAGAATAAAACGCAAGAAAAAGATGAAAGTGATAAATAAAAGATCTACAAAGTCTAAAGTCACATCCATGGTTGAAAAAAATCAAGGAAAAGAAGGTAAAATGGTAGGATGTGAAAAATAGGGCAAAAAGAGGTTGAAAGCCTAGTGTAATGTCAAGGAGGGCAGAAAGTCACTAAGAAGTACCCAAATGTACCACACCTGACCCTGAGCCTACGTTACAAGCCAAGAAAGTCCTATAGTGATCCTAGAATATAGTTTGGAGAGTCGAAGCAGTGAAAATAAGGGCAAGCTTATGGTATTGAGAAATTACTGTACTTGAAGTTACTTCTGAGTGTGAGTGTTTAGTGAATCCTTGTACTCAAATTCATATTCATTGTGTGAAAAAGGGATTTCGTTTGAAGTAAGGGCACTAGTTACATTGTCGAAAAGTTGGTACCTTGGTGATAGTGAAACAGTGTATGTTGTGTGTTGGTTGGTCGATCTTTGTCATATGTTGATCCGCATGAATTATCTTGTCGAGTCTAAGAGAATAGATTTTGCACCTGAAAAGAGAGTTGGAGTAGAGAGCCATGTGATTACTTGTGCTTGAATTGCTTGCTTCTATACAAATGTCCTTTAGAGTTTTAGTGCGTCGCTTGAGGATAAACAATAAATTTAAGTTGAGGGTGCTGATATACCGTGGGTTTACGGTATTTTTAATACATTTCACTTAAGAGTTGTGTGTGTCTAGGGCCTGTTTGTATTGGTTTTTATGTGTTTTTATCATGTTTTGCAGGAAAGATGTTTAGGCGCGAAAGTAAAGAGACAACTGAAAGAAATGCAGAAAAGGGAATCTACTGAGGTGATCTACGAACCGTAGGTCCATTGACGCTCTGTAGATGGTGATCGTAGATCAGCAGGCAAGGCATGGAAGGCAAATCAGGGAAATTTGACCAAGTGTGGAACCACGGTGGCGACTGACGGTTCGTAGATTGATCTACTGACCGTACTGTTGATTCGTAGAATGATATTGCGAGGGTTCCAGTACCTGATTTTTTAAGATTCTAAGTGTGGACCTACGAAGAGGGATTGACGGACCGTAGATTGATCTACGGTCCATACTGGTGTCCCGTCGTTTGCTTCAAAGAAGCTGATTGTTGGAAGCTGAAATGTTTTCTAAGTCCTGGCTGACGGAAGGGACTCACGGACCGTAGATTCATTGACGGTCTGTGAGTCAGTCTCGTGAAATGAAGACGCGTGCCTGAACAAACTTTCCTTATTTTGTTTCCCTTTTAATTTAGGACTTGTTTTCTATAAATAGGGTATGTAAACCTCGTTTTTGGCGGGTTAGACTTTATTGTTTTAATTCTAATTTTTGGCTTCGGAGATTAACTTGCAACTTTAGCAATTCTTGATTTTCTAAGTTGGTTTTGAAGGTTTTGGTTTTGAAATTCCGAGTTTGTTATTCTCAATCACGTAAGTTCACAATTTTTTCATCTAAAACAATGAATTGTGTTCATATGATTATGGGTAACTAAACTCCACAACTAGGATTGTGGGAACCATGAGTGATTAACAAAGTATGAATAGTAAATAAGTAATTCTTGAATAGTATTTTGCATGCATTGATAATTCTTTCGTTTAGAAGTCTTTTAGCAGTTGCAAATGTTAAAACTTGCCTTGTTGCTACTTGCCGGACCAAGGAGGTAATCAACAAGAAAAGAATTATCAACATATATTTAGTGTGATACTATCTAATAGTCTAGTGTCGATTGGTGCGAAGTAATAACTAAACCAAACATCGATGTGATGTCTAATATGAGGTAAAGGTAAGGGTTAGCAAATTATACACACGTAGCTGGACCAAGGTGCGGGGTGAAATTCTCTAGATTCCGGACCAAGGATTTAAAGATACCTAACTTATCACTTTGCATGCAGTACACTAGGAAAGGATTGCTATTACTAGGATTACTGCGTTATGAGCTTATGGGGAACACGTATACCCTAGTTAATTCTTACATCTTGATAACAACAAAAATTGACTTTCTATTTATTGATTACTTGCTAAATTCTTACAATTTGTTTCACAATTGGGC
>JAJOOO010019551.1:0-11155 GCA_029582685.1 Solanum piurae | reverse complement strand
ATAGAAAGTTCAATGTATAACATTTTGCAAAATACATGTAACATACTATGAAATGTCTTAACATTGAAATTTATTTAATCATGTTGCATATTTGCACGCCTTTCTTTACAACTATTTTTATCCCCACAATATGCCCGTGCCTTGCACGGGCACCCTTATCTAGTATATATTAGAAGAGTCTAGGATTTACTACCATTGTTCCAATTAAATCATTACAAATGTCCAATACTTACTATATAAAATATATAAGTGGGCCCCACCTCCTTCCTCTTAAATAAAATTTTTCAACCTTATCATCATGGTAAAGAAGAGTCAAGAGCCATGACGACCAAAGATAGTTTTGTAATATTAGGTTCATATAAGGGCAAGATAGTAATTTTGTTGTCAGTCTAGAAGAATCCGGTTCTCTCTATCTGTAACCCAAAAAAACCAAAAAAGTCACAGCGACACAGCTTGCATGAGCAACTCTTCGCTTCATCCTGCTCTTCGTCGTCATCCTCAAAGGGTAGATTTGTCTTTTTCTTTCTCTGGTTCGTCAAGCGGTGCTTGTTTTTATCTGAATTTACAGGGTTTCACAGCATTAACAACCATTAGACTTCAACAACGATTTCTCCTATGTAAATTCCTCATTTTCTTCTTCCAAATTGGGATTTCCTCTTTCCCATCAGTCTTTTTGGTCGATCTTGCTGAAGAATTTTTTGAAGCTTTCTATTTCAGCCGATCTATCTGATCTATCTATACTTTGTGAGTTCTCTTTTTCCACTTCTACTCAATATTCTTTCTCCGGTGGATTTCATTAGTTGTAACTTGTACTTTTCTTTCCATGATATTTCATGAATTTTTTGTTTCTTCTGCGTTTGCAAATATTTTGAATGTGTAGTTTTGATGTTAGCAAAAGGAAATCATAGATAAAATTTCGGAAGGAAAGGATTCTTCTGAGCTTAAACTGATTATACACATGCACTGAACTTTTTGCTTCAACTGTTACTTCAGCTCTTACATTTACCGTATGTGCAAGTCTTTGGTGATGAGCCTCTAGGCTCTATGTCGTGTTGCTCTCTAATTAGCATAAATGAGAAGTGGTTTAATAGATTAGCATGTGAATGATGAATATTATATAAACATTATGCTGCCAAAAAATTCTCCATTTTCAAAACAGAGGAGGTAAGGATTTATGAAATTCAAATTCTAATATGCTGAACGTGTTCGAGCTGGTGCAGTGGTTTATCTGTCTGCTGTCCTTGAATACCTCGCTGCTGAGGTAATTTTATACTTCATTTGGTGGATTGAATTCAAATTTACTCTAATTTTATACCATTGTTTTTACTTGATTTGGTGGATTAGATTGAAATTTACTCCAATTTTGTGCGATTGTACTTACTTGATTTGGTTGATTGAATTCAAATGTACTCCAATTTTATTCGATTGTTTTTAATTGATTTGGTCGATTGAATACTAATTTTATGCATTGTTTTCACTTGATTTGGTCGATTAGATTGAAATTTACTCCAGTTTTTGCGATTCTACTTGCTTCATTTGGTTGATTGAATTCAAATGTTCTCTATGCGATTGTTTTTACTAGATTTAGTCGATTGGATTAAAATTTACTTCAATTTCTGTGAGTTTTACTTGATTTCATCTATTAATTCAAATTTATCCCATTTTATGTGACATGGTTTGAATCTGGAATCAAATTTAAGGACTGTATTTTTTATATTTGTACTTCTAAACATGCTATAACATAACTTTTGTGATTATTACACATGGAATTTGTCTAGCTTAAAAAGGCTATTTATTAACTGTAGAAATGTTAATTTTAAAGTTGAACTTATTTTGTTTATGTGGTTTATTTTTTAACAAATTAAGTAGGAGATAGTGTTGCATACACTGGAGTGGTTTCAGTGTTTAATTTGTCAGTCAACTTGCATTTTTAAAAAGCTGTTAATTTAGCTACTCTACCATTAAAAATAAATGTTCAATGAGTATCATGTATCAATTTAATTTGCATGCTACATATAATAATTTTTGTTTTTATTCATTTTAATTTCTTTTAATTATTTTTTAAACTAATTTATTTTTCTATAAATTTTATTTCAGACAGTTGAAATTAAGGTGAAAATGGATTGTGATGGATGTGAAAGGAAGGTTACTAATGCAGTTTCATCTATTAAAGGTTCATTTTTCACTAATCTTGGCTTTTACATATTTTTTTTCTTATTATTATTGTAGAATATAGTCGCAAACAATGATAAAATCATAAATTTCGTTAAAACCGTTCAATTACATGTACTTGATTGTACAATAGCAAAATGACATCTCACTCCTAACCACAATCATACTTGATTCTACAACGTCAGTCAGTTCAAACCTCCACTTATTTCACTCAAATTTCATTCTGGTCATGGATAAATTTATTATTTTACAACAATATCAATATATTTAATTTATATTGAAATAGGTACCAAGACTTGTATATACATATATGTATTTTCCATATTACTAATCTCATTTTATGGACAATAATCATTTATACATAACTTGATTTTGATTATTTTTATTGTTGAATTATTTGTGTTTAGGTGTGAAATCAGTGGATGTAAGTAGAAAGCAAAGCAAAGTAACAGTAAGGAGAAAATGGTCAAATAGCCCCCCATTCTATGGTCAGATTCTCAACTACACACTTTAACTTTACGAGGGTCCTATTACCCCCCTAAACTTTTTAAAGTGGAATATATACCCTCTTGAAATGTCATAACCAGTCAAATGTCAAGTGCGTGAAACACACGCACTTACACGTGTATTTCACCAATTGTTCTTTTTTTTAAAAAAAAAATCTCCTTCCTCTTCTTCCTTTCTTCAACCATTTTTTAACCCTAAAATTTTGTCTAAGCTTTGATTTGAAGAAAATGTTGATGGATACAGTGGGGGTCTTCCCCCACCTCCGCGTCCACCTCCGCCTCTCTCTTTATCATCTCCTCCAACTTCGTCATTATATTTTTCACCCTCTAAAAGAATTCTCCACCATTTTCTCTTGAGAATAAAGCTCTAGACTGAAAAGACATCAAAATCATCATAAATCCAATTTCAATTGCACCACCAAAGAAAAAAAAGTTTAATTAGATTTTGTAGGTTGTTCGTGGTTAGAAGAAAAAGAGGTGTGGTGTTTGTTGGTTCATCAGATCGGTGTGTTGTTGCTTGTCAACAATGACGAGGAAGAGAGACAGCTAAAAGGTTTCGATTCGGTGAAGTTGTTGCTCCAATGGTGTAGGTGGTCTAGTTATTTCATTGTTGTTTGTTGGTCGAAGCTCCGGCGAAGTTCCGTTTGGAGCAGTGACAGTGACGGAAAAGGGGTGAAAAAAGAAGAAGACAATAAATAAAGAAAATAAATAAATAAAAATACATATATTCATAAAAATAATTTAAAATAAAATTTTAGTAATTTAATTTTGTTGTTCACTCTCTCAAAGAGAGTGAATACACCCACTTTGCCAGATCAACAATTAGGGAGATAATAATTTAAGTTTTAAACAGTTTAGGGGGGTGATAGGATCCCTATAAAGTTAAAGTGTGTAGTTGAGAATTCGACAATAGGTTGGGGGCCTATTTGACCATTTTCTCTTAAATAAACTCATCTCATACAAAAATTTATTTGAGAGTTTTGTTCTCATATTCAATGGTGTAGCTATAATTGTAGGCATACAATTTCTGTTAATTCAACAAGCATTATCAACATAAATTTATAGTTTGGAACTGTACTGTCAATTTAACAATTCGAGCAAACAACCTTACAAAAAAACCAATTTGTAAGTTGATAACAAACGCACATGTGACCATACCATAGATGCATCTATTAAATCAAAATAGTAAGCGGCCCACATGACAAGTGAACATACTTTATTCACTTTTTGTATAGATTCCAAATGCTTTTAGGGGATACAATTCCAACCTTAATTGGTACAATAATCATTTTATCACGAGAACAAGCAACACAGAGAATTCTTGAAAATATTTTATTTCTTCAGCATATAGCCACATGAATTCTCGATTTCTTTTGCATCACATTTGAATCGAAAATGACCAACCAGTTATGTCAACTGATATTTATCCTAGTAAACTTCTAGTTTTACTTTTGCATGTGATTCATCAACATGCCCATATTTGTATACAACAAACAAGAGATAAAAATGAGTTATCTTATACGTAAATATTTGTTAGCCACTTCGGTTATACTAATATGAAGATATTAAATATTCTTTCCATAATTTATAGTCTGAATATAATAATTTTTTTCTTTTTAATTCCTCCTAAACTTAAAACGTTTCTTTTGAGACTTACTACAACTACATTATTATGAATAATTTAATTCCTCTATATAGTAACATATTAGTCTTTTCGGAACTCGCAATTAATTTTGTGTACTACCACAAATTTCACAATATTATTCTTATGGTGGTCGATCTTCTCCTTCAAGGAGAAAATTATTGTTATTGTCATATTTAAAATTATTACATGCATGACTTATTTCTTGATAATCAATGACAAATTTGTGTTGTCACACAACAATATTTAATTTTGTCATGACCACAATATTTAAAGAAAATAATTATTTCTTTGTTTTGTCCTTCAATAGTTCATAATAAATCATACCACAATATTTGTGTAGTACTCAAATATATATGACTAAATGACCATTTATGTCAAACTAATTTTTTTCAATCCCACAAACCTTCCGTAGAGGTGAGATGTGACATTTATCCAACCATACATGAACATGTCCTTATCCATACGAACACAAGTCAACATTTTCTTTAAGAAACGGGCCTTAACCATTTGTACATGCTCCATAAATTTTTATTAGAAACTCATTGTTATGCTTGGGCATTATCAAATTTATGTGACCCACTTCAACATCACTTTAAAAGGTCAAATGTACTACCACTTTGTATTCCTTTATTTTGATGAAAGGTTTATAAAACTTTTCAAATTGGATTGCACCAACAACAATGTGCCTAATAATCTTTCATACCATTTTGATGACCAAAAATCACCTTTACATCTGAAGGACCATCTTAAGAACTCATTATGCTCTTCTTTTTAATTACCACAATGATGACCATTAACATTTTACCACATTAATATTCATACATTCAACAACTTTTGTCATTTTTTCAAACATATTATGCCCTGCTACCACATTCACATATGAGAATAGAGCAAACCAATTGGACAGATTTCATGACTTTTAGTCAAAAATATATAATCTAACCTTAATCATCATCGTATCATCTATGACGCATTGGGACTTAAACCCAACATCTTATCCATATAAAGAAGCCTTAACTCATAAATCAATGGAACAAACCCAACATATTATTATCATGACACACCAAAATTTTAACTAGGTATCTTACCCACTTGATGCGGTGAAACTTGAATCCACCGTCTTACGCTTAATCAATGATGTAACAAGTCAAAATTCACCAAAGCTCACTATCAAATCTTTAAAAGTAATATCAATATTTGATAATCTTTAATATAAACACAATTAGTAATAACAAGCATTAGAAGGCAGTTATAACAATCACATATAGCGTAATTCAAAATTAAAAACTCGGTCATTTTGTTATCTGATAAAATAACTGCCTTGATAATAAAATGGGTAAATAACATAAACAGAAGGCCAAAAATTTATTCCCACACTTGCCTAGATGATATATTAAAGCAGTAATATTTAATTGCTAACACATAGTTGCAATATATTCAAGTGTGCATATCTTATCTGAGTGGCCTTTTAAATTACTCATACTTACTCACTTTTTCTAATAATTGAATAAAACAAAGATATAAATCAATTGTACTTCAAGATGAATTTTAATCCTTGATTCACGTGGATATATAATTTTATTTTAAAAATTAATTAGGTAGACAACAGTAAATACACAAAAACATAATTAGTTGATGTAATCAACTATTGAAGTCAAACACCTAAAACTAAAAAAGATCGAAAATGAAAAACACAACAAGTATGATTGAAAAGAATAACAAGGCATACCTGGTAAACACATTCTTGAAAGGTCTAATTTTTGCCCACGCTAATTAGATTAAAAATATGACTAGAATATAAGTATTAGTGCATACCTTTAATTCATGAGCTTCGTGCTAATAACATGTTATAAAACTAAGTTAAAGGTGAGAGCCTTTCTTATTCTTCGAAGTATTCAAGTGTACCATAGGAACTCTTATGCCTCTATTTATAGTGTAACAAAGAAGCATACAAAAGGTTAGTTATAAACATGACATTAATCATGAATATAATGAAGGAGGTATAAAGTTGTAAGGTTACAAAAATAATGGTCATAAACGTGGAGACTATCTTCATAATAAAGGGAAGTAATGGAGATAATTGGTGACAATAACTTCTTGGTATAGTGAACATTCATACTATAATATTTTATAACAGTGAAAACTTTTTTTGTGGCTATTACTTTCGAAAAGTTTAATACCTCAACTAGTTACTTCCTCGCGTCCATAATAAGTGTCCTTTTGCCCTCTGCACACTCCTTACGAGAAATACTAACTCCAAAAAAGCATAGGTATTTTGATTAACTTACCCTTAATTAAATTGTACTTAATAAAATTTCTTGTTTAATAAAAACATACGCAGTGTGAAAATAATGGTCATTACGAGGAGCTAGGGAAACATTATTTATGGTTAGCCCTTAAATACATCCTTTTCCCTCATATATATCACGTATACTTTTCATCCCTATTATTGATAAGATCTCGATTGTAAAACATAAGCTCTTTTTTATCTGGTCAATCTATTTGACAGTTCAACCAGAGATGCCTGAATAAGGTTTCTCCTACTCTTTTGCTTTACGGCTTATTGATTTACTATTTATTCATTTATCTTCTCATATACAAGATCTAATTCATAGCATTTAGTAGTTGATTATGATCATTATAATCTATTTATCGTTGATCCTAAATATAAATTCAATTTGTAAGAAATGGATTCTTCAATTTAATGTTCCATTTTAAGGATCGTGGTGCACCAAAGTATCGATTTTTTTTATAAAAAAAATAGTAAAATTCAATATGTGGACTCTTAACAACAGTAAAAAATAATAGTTGCATTGTTTCAGTTCATCATAAAGATACCGTAGAGTTAGATATGGTAAACTTCGATGTTATCCTAGGTATGGACTAGTGGTGGCAAATAGGCGGATTGGGTCAAATTTGGACGGGTTGAAAATGGGTCAACATAAAATGGGTAATAATTCAACCCGCCCATAGTTGATATGGTAGAAATGGAATGGGTAATAAATGGATTGCGTAAAATACTAGTTTACTCATATTTACCCATATTTTCACTAGTAAATAATACTCTACTTAAGAATTCAACATGGAGAAAATATTTTAGTCTTTTTTTAGATGAAAAATGTTGAAAATGCTTTATTTAATTTTATTGTATCATAAAAGTTTTTTAAAAAATCCTATAACTTTTCAATATAAAATAAATTTATGTAATAACAAGGGGAATTTTTTTTTAATTTCAAAGTAAATGAATATTTGCATTATAGGACAAAAAACAAAAACATGCTTAATGCACTTTAAGCAATGTCAATACTAATACATAATTTGCTTATTTTATACTATTATTAATTATCCAATATAAAATGAAACAAATAAAAAATATAATTATAATTAACAAAAGAAATGTACATTTAAAATATATATTTTTGGAGGGCCAAAGACTTCACCTTTTCAATTATAGAGAAAAATAATTAGTTCTATATAAGAACATAAAAATGAAGAGAAGTTACAATATTTTTAGTGATATCATGAATTTTGAGTGAATAAAAGCTAGAAGCTTAACCCATTTGACTAATTCATATTTTATCCATATTTTTATGGATTGAATATGTGTATCAACCCATATTTTACCCATGTAAAAAATCACTCACCCAACCCATTAAAATATGGGCGAATTGGGCGGATTACCAAAATAAGGGCCCATTTTGCCGGCACTAGTATGGACTAATTGTATTCTTGTTATGCCTTAGTTGAATGCGGAATCCAGAGTATAAGCTAGTCTTAGAGTGGAAGGATAGTTCTATCGTGGGTCCTTTCATTTCGTATCTTAAGGCTAGGAAGATAATCTCTAATGAGTCGTTTGGTTGAGACAAGTTATCTCAGAATTAAATATCTTGGAATATGTTATTACATTATGTATATGAGATAAATTATCCATCGGTAAGGTATAAATGATGGGATAAATAATTTCAAGGTTATGTAATACCTTGTCACGCCCCGAGCCTACACCCTGGACGTGGCCGGCACTCGAAGACCATTGCTGGTCCCCAAGTGAATCCTCATCCTGGCTGACTCCAAGCGGAAGACTAACTTAAGCATACAAGAGCTTAAAACTGAATAAGAGTTTATAAATTCAACTTTACAAATCTTTAACTCAAAAGAAAACTCTGTATAATAGAATATATATACAACTCGCCATAAAATGCAACTTTAGTCTTCAAAACATTTAACAAAATAAATGAAAAGACTTCTGAAACTCTACTGTCTATCTATGAAGCCTCTAACTGATAAAGATGGAAGCCGGGACAAGACCCACGACCTCCTAACAACTGATACAACTGAAAGGTAAATGACATCCTCCGGAAGCAAGGAGGCTTGTCATAGCTAACTGGAACTCCTGGATGTATCAACGAATCTCCTGTTGATGATCCTGAATACCTGTGTTTGCATCATAAGTAGATGCAGGCCAAATGGCTCAGTACGTGGAATTTACGAGTATGTAAGCTGGGAAGCTAAACAACATAGACTAGAAGAAAAATTGAAATAAACTGAATAACTATTCACTCATTCACTATACATCAATGCCCAATAATTCTATACCACTTTGAATGTTATGGGACCTCCCTCAAAATCATAAGCCTAGCTTAGATCTAACACCTCATGAATACTCTGCTTTCTTTTTCCACACTCGCACTTGGTCATTTTCTACACAATAACACTTCATCACTAACTCCTTTCTAGCTACAACACACTCTTCCTCTTATGATGTAATCTTCACAACTCATCACTTCTTAGTCTACCCATAAGGGACAACTCCTCATTCATAACTTACTGGGTGCATTACTACAATAACATAGCTTGCCTCATCACTATCTCCCTTACTTAAATTACTAAACTTCTGTATATTTTTCTCCCTAACTCTGGGCTCTTTCTCTACTACTGCTCATGATCTCGTAACTCATGCTACTCTTTCGGGTGAAAATCATACCCAAGCTTTAAACATACCTCATCGTAAGGATCTCAACTGAAACAATACTTAGAGAAGAGAGTACAACTCACTTTTAGCTCAAATGCACGATTCATATGAAGGCATTACTCCGAAACTGAACACTTAACTTACTCTTGGGCTTCTTTTAAGCCCTTCTGAATTCTCATGACTTTCTCAAGACTCTTGCTAAGAACAACTCATCGACAAAGAACTGACTCTGCTTTTCAACCACCTCTAGTATGATGGGTAGTCGAAATATTCTGAGAACGCACGAGTTAGAATATATCTCTATGACTTAGCTCTATTGCACGATTAAGAGTGTGAAAGAAGGGAAACTTTTCTTAAATGTCTATAGTCCCTCATTTATAGAAGTGGGGCCCTCACCACCATAAACAAGATCTTACTGACACGGCTTCATAGACACCCTAGGACACTTGAACTCTGTGCTCTGATACCAAGTTTGTCACTCCCCGAGCCTACACCCTGGACGTGGCCGGCACTCGAAGACCATTGTTGGTCCCCAAGCGAACCCTCATCCTGGCTAACTCCAAGCGGAAGACTAACTTAAGCATACAAGAGCTTAAAACTGAATAAGAGTTTATAAATTCAACTTTACAAATCTTTAACTCAAAAGAAAACTCTGTATAATAGAATACATATACAACTCGCCATAAAAGGAAACTTTAGTCTTCAAAATATTTAACAAAATAAATGAAAAGACTTCTGAAACTCTACTGTCTATCTATGAAGCCTCTAACTGATAAAGATGAAAGCCGGGACAAGACCCACGACTTCCTAACAACTGATACAACTGAAAGGTAAATGAAATCCTCCGAAAGCAAGGAGGCTTGTCATAGCTAACTGGAACTCCCGGATGTATCAACGAATCTCCTGTTGATGATCCTGAATACCTATGTCTGCATCATAAGAAGATGCAGGCCAAATGGCTCAGTACGTGGAATGTACGAGTATGTAAGCTGGGAAGCTAAACAACATAGGCTAGAAGAAAAACTGAAATAAACTGAATAACTTACCTCTTTTCAAACTTTCTCAACTCAAGGAATACTCAAAACTACTCAAACTTATTCAACTCAGAAGATAGATACTGAACTCAGAGACAGATACTCAACTCAAAGATAGATACTCAACTCAGAGATAGATACTCAATTCAGAGATAGATACTCAACTCAAAGATAGATACTCAACTCAAAGATAGATACTCAACTCTGGATACTCGACTCTTGAATAACTGAACTCAATATAAAGCAATATATATATATATATAAACTGGTAAAACAGTATAAACAGCTTAGTTCGTTAAAGATAAAATGATAATAAACTCAACTTTATTATATAAAAGTAATATAACTTTTGTGGGAGGTTCTTTAACCGACAACCACCACTATGAGCCTTAGTGATGATACATCGTTTTACCTCACGTTGCCCAAGGACCATTTGTCACGACCCAAGCCTAGGGCCTAGACGTGACATGGCGAATGAGGAACCCGAAGGAACCCCAAACAAGCCTCTTCAAACTTGTCATCACACTTCATCGGTCGCGGAAGTACATTCAACATTAATTAATGGGAAATAGGGACTAAGGGCACACCATTTCAAAATGACATCATAGAACAAGAGCCAAGTTCATTTACAAAATGCTTGTCCAACGCACACCTCTACATACATAGAAAGGACGGGGCCATGACATACTACAGGCTCCCCTCATAGTCAAAATACAATTGCAAGCTAAAGTCTCAAAACATAGGAGTAGGAAACATAACATAGCCCTCGAATCATTGAGGACTCACCAACAACTCGGATAAGCACCGTACTAGCCACGTGAATGGAGAA
>JAJOOO010019541.1:0-13695 GCA_029582685.1 Solanum piurae | reverse complement strand
GCATTAGCATTCCTTACGTAAGCTCTACGAGGAGGCATGATCTAAAATGCATAACGTCGAGTTAGAAAGGAGATCATACCCACGCACAATAAGAATAATAAGAAAGTGAAATTGTTTCCTAAAACACTTCGTAGCCTCCCTCTCATAAGTGTGGCGCGCTTCACATGCATGAAAGGAACTCTACTTAGTGCAACTTTTTAGACCTCTTAGGACTCTTATCCTGATGCTCTGATACCAAGTTTGTCACGCCCCAATGCTATCCCCTTGATGTAAACACGGGACCTAGGATCACGAGTAACCCCATGCTAACCCTGAGATGGCATATCATAAGTATACTTAACCAACTGAAAAAAAGATACTATGCGGAAGCTTAAAACATGAAATAAACTGAAATGATGGGGATAACCCAATCCAAGTCTAAATATATAAATACTGAGCAAGAGTTTAAGATACTAAACTATAACTCAAATACTAAAGTTGAATCTGTCTATGTCTGAAATAATCCTCTAACTAACTAGAGATGTTGGGACATGCCCTCAGCTAACTCTAGTAAAACTAAAACTAAAATGAAAGTCTAGAATATATAGAACATGTCTACCATCCTCGAAGAATGAGGACTCACCATGGATACTGCTGAATACGGATCGGGAACTGATCTACACGTGATTTGAATGCTGAGGACCTGAACCTACATCACAAAAAAATGTAGCGTAAAGTACACGTCATTACTTCATGGTACTGAGCATGTAAAATAGGATAAAGCTGAACAAGCATATAACTGAACTAAGCATACTGAGCAATGATATAATTTGAATATGATAAAGATACTAAGATCTACTGAATATGAACTAAACTGAATGCAATGACCAAGTACATAACATGCTGAAGCTGAATACTGAAATATAACTGGGAACCTGGTCAATGCACTAGAATCTTAAAGTGGGAGCTACTATTAACCGACATAAAACTACGTGAGCTAAACATGGAGTCCGATGTATACGCCCCATCGAGAAGACCCATTATACCTTACCAGGGGTATAAAGCCATGACTGGGGTGATCGCTAAAATTTATGCCCACAGAGGGGACTTATAAATCTACGGGGGCATGTAGTTCTGGCACTATAAGGGTGACTGACCCTAGTCCAACTCGGCGTTAAGCCTACTCCCAACTGGAAATGTGTATAATACAACATAACTGAAATATACTGGATAGCACAATATTCTGACATGCTAACTGGAAATGTAACATTAAGTACTAATAATAAAACATTTGAAAACTGAGGCATGTATGTCTGTTTATCTGTCCTAGCTACTGTATTTCATGAACTAAACGAGACTACACCACTAGGGTTTTGAATTTCATGCAAGGAACTAAGCAACATTGTTACGAAAATATGATAATTTGATTAGGAGTACTCTAACAACTAAATCACAACAATTATCTCAAGTTGTAGGAACCCTAGGTCTAAGCAATATTTAGGGAATCAAGATTTTGACTAAAATCTAAGGATCTAGTGGATGAAAGAAATCCACTAGTGAAATCCCATATATCTGGTGACAAATTCAACAGAGAAATCTTTCGATTTTGGGGATGAAACTGAAGAGAACCTGTTGCATTCTTGAAGAGGGTTTGGTCGACTACTTCTTCTCCTTTTGCTCTAGTTTGATCAAATTTTGGTGAATAAATCGCTTAGGGTAAGTTCTGATTAATTTACCAGGCTTGAACTGACCAAAACGACGTAGTTTACGGGTTATACGACGTAGTTTAGGTGTCCAATGCATAGGGGAAAAGACCAAACGACCCTTGACTTAAAAGCTATCGAGGCCAACGATGGACCTGACCGACGGACCATCGAATGACTTTCGGTCAGTCCTGGGTTGTCATCGATTGGCTTCAGAGACTGGGATCTGGGGGGTTTGACCCACGGCCTGGACCACAGACCGTGATATGACCTATGGTACTGGCGTGGGTCCAGACTTGGCTAAATTTTTCTGGGGTTCTGGGGAAGGGAGGGGAATGCAGGTGGCCAACCACAGACCCCACCTACAGTTCGTGGTTCACCCTATGGTCCGTGGTGACCTCCGTTGGTGGCACCTGCAACTCCTGAAATCTACATTTTGGTCTTTCTAGCATACGAGGTGTTACAATTTCCAAGGGGTGCGTCTATCACTTAGTCCGAGTGAATGACTCTAGTGTCGAGACACCACCTATTCAGTCAGTTCCAATAGTGAGTGAGTTTTAGAAGTCTTTCCAGATGATCTTCCCAGAGTCCCTCCTGAGAGAGAAATAGACTTCGACATAGATATTTTTCCCGATACTCGTCCTATCTCTATTCTGCCATATAGAATGGCCCCAGCAGAGTTGGAAAAGTTAAAAGAGCAGTTAAAAGATCTTCTTGAGAAAGGCTTCATTCGACCAAATGTCTCACCTTGAGGCGCTCTGGTCTTATTTGTGAGGAAGAAATATGGTTCTCTTAGAATATGTATAGATTACCGTTAGTTGAACTAGGTTACTATCAAGAATAAATATCCTCTTTTGAGAATTGATGATCTTTCCGATCAACTTTAGGGTGCCACCTGTTTTTCTAAGATAGACCTCAGATCAGGCTATTATCAGTTGAGAGTAAGAGAAAGTGACATTGCTAAGACAACTTTTAGGACCCGCTATGGTCATTATAAGTTTCTGGTTATGTCTTTTGGCCTAACTAATGCTTGTGCAGCATTCATGGATCTAATGAACAGAGTATTCAAGCCTTATTTAGATATGTTTGTTATCGTATTCATTGACGACATTCTAATCTATTCGAGGAATGAAGAGGATCATGCTAGTCATTTTAGAGTAGTTCTTCAAACTCTCAAGGATAAAGGGTTGTATGCTAAATTTTCCAAGTGTGAATTTTGGCTTGAGTCTGTGTCATTCTTAGGCCACATTGTTTCTGGTGATGGAATTTGAGATAGAGGCAGTACAGAACTGGCCTAGACCCACATCTCCAACTGATATTAGAAGTGTCTTGGGATTGGCTAGTTATTATAGGAGGTTCTTCGAGGGGTTTTCATCTATTTCATCCCCGTTGACTAAGTTTACTCAGAAAACAGTTAAGTTTCAATGGTCTGAAGCTTGTAAGAAAAGCTTTCAGGAATTGAAAACTAGGTTGACTACTGCCAGTGTTGACCTTACCAGAAAGTACACAAGGTTTTGTGGTATATTGTGATGCGCCAAGAGTTACACTGGGTTGTGTATTGATGCAGAATGGCAAAGTTATAGATTATGCCTCCAGACAACTTAAGGTTCACGAGAAGAATTACCCAACCCATGATCTTGAGTTGGCTGTTGTAGTATTCACTTTGAAAACATGATGTCACTATCTTTATGGTGTTCATGTTGATGTGTTAACCGATCATAAGAGTCTTCACTACGTGTTTAGTCAGAAAGAGCTTAATCTCAGGTAGAGGAGGTGGTTGGAGTTACTCAAGAATTATGATATGAGTATTCTCTATCATCCAGGTAAGGCTAATCCAGCAAAATGGGTGCACATACTTGCACGATTGAGAGTCAGGATAATGGATTCCAACGAAGAAAGAGTAGTGGTGATGAATGGGGCTGAATCATCATTAGTGTCTAAAGGAGAAAATGGTCTAAAACCCCTCCAATCTATACCCGAAATCTCAACTACACACTCCAACTTCACGGGTGTCCTATCACCCCCTTGAACTATTTAAAAATGTAATAAATAACCCCTTGAAACGCAATAACCACTCATGAGACTTGTGGTGAAACCCATACACCTGACACGTGTTTTTCACCAATTAATTTTTTAAAATTATTTTTTCTCCTTCTTCTTTGTACTTTCTTCCCCAATTACAACCCTAATTCTTTGTGAAAGTTTTGATTTTAAAAATATTGAAGGATTTGAATCTGACTTGGGTGATAGAAGGCTTGGGAGAATTTATTTATTTTGTTGAAGATTTAATTACCTAGTGTAGTTGCAGAGAAATGTAAACTTGCTCCGCCTCCATTCTTTTCTTCAACACCACCACTAAAAAAATCTATATCACCACCACCACCTCCCCCTCCACCTTCACGATCCCTAAATATTTAACCAGGAATAAACTACGATCTAATCGTTTTAGGTTAACCTCCACATTATCTCTTAGTCTAGGAACTTTTTTTTCAAAAACAGATGATGAATTTTGAATAGAGATCTAGAAGCCAAATAATTTTGGAGGAGTTTAAATTTATATGAAGAGTTTTCCTTCATTTCAGTCATTTTACGGTAGGAGAAAACTGATCTACATTACAATTATCAATTGAGAAATTGATTTACTACCTTCCATGTCTTCACCATTAACTATTTCACTTCCTTCACCAACTCAGAGTTACATCTATAAAAAATTTATGTTTGACTTCTCAAAACTCACCAAAATATTGATCAACAAAAATTTAACCCAAAAAATATTTGTTGTCTTATCAATGATTTGAATACAAAGTTTAGTTTGTTTACCAAGATTAAGAATTAATTAGGAGATGAACTCCAAAAAGGGTTGCAGGAAACCTTCAAACTTTGATCATGGCAGATATTAGATCAGAAAATAGTTAGTAAGAAAGAGAGAGAAAGAAATAAAAAAAGAAAGAAAAAAATGATGAAAAAGAAAAAATAGTCAGAAGGCATCTTTGAGAGGGGCAATGCACTCTCTTTGAGAGGGGCAATGCACTCTCTTTGAGAGAGTGAATGCACCTCTTTGAAAGAGTGAATGCACTCTCTTTGAGAGTGAGAGTGAATTCACTCTCTTTGAGATAGAGAGAGTGAATGCACTCTCTTTGAGAGAGAGAGTGAATGCACTCTCTTTGAGAGAGTGAATGCACTCTCTTTGAGAGAGAGAGTGAATGCACTCTCTTTGAGAGAGTGAATGCACTCTCTTTGAGAGAGTGCAGCCAACTCTCTTTGAGAGAGTGCAACCAACTCTCTTTGAGAGAGTGAATGCACTCTCTTTGAGAGAGTGAATGCACTCTCTTTGAGAGAGTGCAGCCAACTCTCTTTGAGAGAGTGCAGCCAACTCTCTTTGAGAGAGTGCAGCCAACTCTCTTTGATAGAGTGCAGCCAACTCTCTTTGAGAGAGTGCAGCCAACTCAGCATTTAAGGGCCTAATTATTTCATTTTAAAATAGTTCAAGAGGGTAATGGGACTCCTATAAAATAAAATTTTGTAGTTGGAAATCCGGTAATAGATTAGGGGGTCATTTGATTATTTTCTCGTGTCTAAAGTGAAAGAGAAACAAGACCAAGATATTATTTTTCTTGAATTAAAGGCAAATGTTCATAAGAAAAAAGTGATGGCTTTTGAACAAAGCGGAGATGGTGTATTGTGGTATCAAGGTAGATTGTGTGTGCCAAGGATGGATGAACTCCAAGAGAGGATCATGGAGGAAGCTCATAGCTCTAGATATTCTATCCATCCGAGTTCCACAATGATGTATCGTGACTTGAGAGAAGTCTATTGGTGGAGTAGTATGAAGAAAGGTATTGCAGAGTTCGTTGCTAAGTACCCAAATTGCCAACAAGTTAAGGTAGAGCTCCAGAGGCCCGGTGGTATGGCTTAGAATATAGACCTTTCGGAATGGAAGTGGGAGATAATCAATATGGATTTCACTATAGGTTTACCACGGTCTCGTAGATAGCATAATTCAATTTGGGTGATTGTAGATCGAATGACTAAATCAACCCATTTCTTCTCGGTAAAGACTACCTTTTCGGTAGAGGATTATGCTAAGTTATATATTCAAGAGGTGGTCAGACTTCATGGAGTTCCATTATCTATTATTTTAGATAGAGGTGCGTAATTTACTGCACAATTTTGGAAGTCATTCCAGAAAGGTTTGGGTTCGAAGGTCAATATGAGTACTACTTTTTATCCTCAGATTGATAGTCAAGTAGAGCACACTATTCAGACTTTAGAAGATATGTTGAGGGCTTGTGTGATCGATTTCAAGGGTAATTAGGATGATCACCTACCTCTCATGAAGTTTGCTTACAACAATAGTTATCACTCTAGCATTTCGATGGCTCCTTATAAAGCTCTTTATGGGAGACGATGCAGATCTCCTATAGCTGGGTTGATAGGATAAAACTTAGTTCATCAAGCTATGGATAAAGTGAAGGTTATTCAAGAGAGATTGAAAATAATGCAGAGTTGTCAGAAATCCTATACAAATGTTAGGAGAAGAGACTTAGAGTTTGAAGTAGATGATTGGGTATATTTGAAGGTTTCACCCATGAAGGGTGTTATGAGATTTGGTAAGAAGGGGAAGCTTAGTCCCCAGTATATTGGTCGTTACAGGATATCTAAGAGGATTGGTAATGTAGCTTATGAGTTGGAGCTACCGTCAAAGTTAGCAGTAGTCCATCCAATATTTTACATTTCAATGTTGAAAAAGTATATGGGTGATCCTTCACTTATCATATCTACCAAATATATTGGTATTAAGGATGTATTATCTTATGAGGAGATCCCCGTTCAGTTCAGATTCTAGATCGTCAGGTTCGCAAGTTGATAACCAAGGAGGTAGCATCAATCAAGGTTCTGTAGAGGAATCAGTTTGTTAAGGAAGCTACTTGGGAAGCTGAGGAGGATATGAAGAAGATATACCCACATCTCTTTGAGTTCGGAGAAATTCCAGGTCAAGGTACTAATTCTCTTCATTGTACTCTTTCATTGATATAATGTGGTAGATTTGCATGTTGGGTGCTAGAGTTCTACTTAGAGTAATCTCATTCGAGGATGAATGTTCCCAAGGGGGAGATATTTTAACATCCCGCCCTATAAAAAACTAGAATTAGAAAGAACTATTTTAGAAAAAGTAAAAAAATTGGAATTTTTGGCAAGTTATGCTAAATATGAGTTTTGGGTCAACATCAAACGATCATAAGTTTCAGTACATGATGAGTTAGGTGGCCAATAAGATATCAAATGAAAGGTCTTGAAATCCTCTTTCCAACGCCACTGAGTTTGTTAATTTTCTAGCTTGTATGAGGTAGATATGACTGTTTGAATTCGGGCTGTCTATTTAAGGAAAGTTACTCGGATTTAAGAGGGGTATTTTGGTCTTTTCCTTACCCAATCAACTTAAAACGAATTTTGGTAATACTTAGGCTTCTAAACTGAATTGGTTCAGTTTTACAAATCCTAATTTACGCTAGGGTTTTGAGAGAAGTTCAAGAAGAGGAAAAAAGGAGAAAAGTCAAGCGTTCGTCAAGTTCTTGAGGTTTTTGTTGCGGATTTCACCAAGGTTTTGATCCCTAAGGGGTATGTGAGTTCTCATAGTGTTGGGTTCGTTCACCCACACGCCAATCATGTTATTTTCAGTGATATTTGGTTCTTGAAGTTGAAGAGTTTGAGTTCTTGATTAGTTTCTTGAAGTAGTATTTCCATTCTTGAATTAGGATGGGTTTGATGAGTTCTTGAGATAATCGTATGAAGTTTAAGAGTTCTTTTCGAGTAGATTCTTGTGTAATTTGGTTGGGTATTTGAATCTAAGTGATTAGGGAAGAAATTATTAGATAGGCGAATGAGGGTCAAAAAATGAGTAAAAAAATCCGTCGGGGAAATCTTGGCATGGTGTGGCGCACCGCCCCACCATAGCGCTAGAAAAGAGTCTGTAGGTTGGGGTGTGGCGCCCTGCGCCACCAGGGTCGCCTCCCCCTCCCTTTCTATGTTGTTTAGTCTTTCTGAGTTCTTCTTAAGGGTACCTTTTCTCCCCTTTGATTCTAAACACTTTAAACTACTTCTAAACATATAGAAATCATTCAAACATGAATCATAACCTTGAATTCATAATTCAAATTCAAGGTAGAGCTAAGAGTCAAGTCTTGAGAGTTCATCCGAGTCATTTTAATTAGTCTTTTACAATCGTTTTTAAACTTGCTTTAAATTAATTGAGCACATAGTTGAGTTCATTTTCTTTTAAATTATCTATGGTAACTAAGTATTTCCAAGAGCAAATATTTTTACATTTAAGATGAGAGGAAACACCATTTTTCAAAAGAGTTTTCATGAGCACTGCTTAGTACCATCTTTTCTAAGAGAGAAAGTTTTGAGTAGTAATCTCAAACCACAGAAAGAGTTATGTTTATTAAAACATATGAGCTAGTATATTTTGGGAGTAGTATTGAGCACCGATATGAGAGAGAGTTCATACAACTCACAGTCCCCATAAACCATGTAGCCAACGTGGGTAGAAACGGCCATACTTTTTAGATGATTCCTTAATGCTTTTTAGCATAGACTAGTGGATCCAGTTAGTAGTAGGTTCTATACCCCAGCAAAGTATAAGACAGTTCTGGCAGCGTGGGATAGACGTTGTATCATCACATAACTCATAGTGATGGTTATCGATTAGAGAATCTCCCACAGAGTTTATTTTGTATTTTCATTTACAAACAAAGTTTATTTTGTATTCTTGCATTGTATTTTTAAATACATGAAGTTGTTATCTACTGTTTAAAAATCCTTTCTTTATAATGCATTCTTTACTACTTCTTTATATTGAAATGAGTTGAGTACCATGAGTGAGTTGAGACAAGGTAAGTATTTATTTTAGTTCCAGTTCAAGCTTATGTCTTGTTTTAGATTTCTCCACACATGCTCGTACATTCCATGTACTGACGCCATTTGGCCTGCATCTTTTATGATGCAGATACAAGTAATCAAGATCAACATCCAGCGCTTTGTTGATCCGGTCGAGTTTCATGGTCATTTGGTGAGCCTCCTTGCTTCTGGAGGATCCCTATTTTTATGTTATCATTTCAGTTTTGTTTGGGTGATCGGGGGTCTTGTCCCGACATCCCTCATAGTATTAGAGGCTTCATAGATAGATAGACAGTAGTTCATGAGTCTTTTTCATTTTTGTTACAAATGTTTAAAGACTTGAGTTGCCTTGTTGGCTAGTTGAATGTTTATTTCTAAAGTATTCTAAGTTTACTTTTGGGACATTTGAGTAAAGTTGCATTTGATTTCTTTTATTGATGCTTAAGTTTTCCGTTGAGAGTTTAGCAAGGTCAAGGGTTCGCTTGGGGCCAACAATGGTTCTCGAGTGCCACTCGCGTCCAGGGTGTTGGCTTGGGGAGTGACATTTCCTAACTCATGCTAACACTCTCCCTTAAGATGGAGCATATATATCATGTATTCCCATCTTGACATGTGAGTTATCAAACGCTTATCTGGATACAACTATAGTTAGAACATCAATCAGCTGCTCTAAGGTCTTCACAAATGGAACTTCAATTGTCTTATCCTCAATTTTTTCATAGATGAATTTTTTATCAATCTCCACATGTTTAGTATGATTATGTTTAATTGGGTTTATGTAATTTTAATAGCAGATTGATCTTGTCACAAATAATTTCATAGGTTCATCGAGTGATTATCTAACTCCCTTATAAATCGTTTCAACCATAGTAATTATTGGATACCTTTAATCATTGCTATGTACTGAACATCTTCACTAGACAATGAGACAACCTTTTGGTTTTTTCATTTCCAAGTAACCAGATTACCTCCATCAAAAGTGAAATACTCAGTTGTTGATCATCTTTGTTCTCCTTTTGCACCCCAATCTGAATCATAATAACCCGTAATTTTTATATGGTGATTCTTAGAGAACATGAGGTTTCTTCTTTGTGATGACTTTAAGTATTGCAAGACTGCAATGATTGCATTCATATATATGAACTTCACTTAGATTATGCATAAAGAAACTTACCACACTAACTGCATAAGTAATATCTGGTCGGGTGTGTGTGCTAAGTATATCAAGCATCCCACTAATCTTTGATATCTCACTTTGTTAGTAGGAACTTGATCAGAAAGTTCCTCCAAGTAATGATTTTGTTCAATTGATGTATCAATAGGTTGACAACCTAACATACCCGTCTTTCTTAACAAATCAAGAACATGTTTGCCCTGAGAAAAAAATATTCCTTGTTTGGACATAATAAATTCAATACCTAAGAAATATTTTAATCCTCCTAGATCTTTCATATCAAACTCAAAGGACAACTAAGTCTTCAAGTTAGTCATCTCATTAACATCATCACCAGTAACAATCATGTCATCCACATAAATGATAAGAACAATTATCTTACCATTTTGTCTCTTCAAAAATAAGAAATGGTCTACGTTACTTTGAGCATAGTCATGATGTAATGTTCTAGGTATTTATGTGTCATGTCTTGAGCCTACACCCTGGACGTAACTAGCACTCGAGAACCATTTCTAATTCCCAAGAGAACCCTTGATATGGATACATGACTTACATGACATTAAATAATACATGGAAGCTTAAATAGGTGAACAATTAGACATTTAAGAAAGTCTTTATAATACTGTCTTGCAAAATACTTAAATGAATCACAAGTTAAACAAAACATCCTAAGGAAATACTGGGAACATCTATTTTAGTCTGTCAAGCCTCTAAAAATGTAAGATAGATGTCAGGACAAGACCCACGACACCTCTAAAAGCTACTAATTGGAAGGAAATGGAGTCTCCTTATAGCAAGGAGGCCTCACCAAAATTTGTCTGTGAGTGAATAGTGATCTCAAGAAAGGGCATATTGATGATCCTGAGTACTTGTATCTACATCATGAAACGATGCAGGTCGAATGACGTCAGTACATTGAATGTACTGGTAAGTGATAAGGTTAGATTAAACAACTTACAAGCTTGAATGACTGAAAGCAACATAGTTGGATCAATACATGAATATGAAATGAAAACCATTTACACTTTACAACATAATATACAATGAAAACAACATGAAAATAATGTACTTTATTTGTGGAGAGTTTCTCTAACCGACAACCATTACCATGATCCTAGCAATGATACAATGTTTCGCCTCACGTTGCTAGGATCATCCTATACTTTGTCGGGGTATAGGATGATATCGTAACTATGGATCCATACAATTTGCCTTCTCAGAGGTAGTGATGAGTTGAATAAAGAAATCAATGTTATCATATCCTACGCTGGCTACGTAGTTTTATGGGACTTCCGAATCATAAGAGACTCTAACTCAATTCGGTGCTCGATACTACTCCCAAAACATTTTATATAACTTTATGCTCACTTTACCCATTTCGAAGAATGAACTTCTTAATTGATTGAAATACTTTTCAAAATATTGGACGTGTTTACATTCTTGAAAACATGCATTTATGAACTTATTTTTCAAGTCCAATTATCAACATAGATACATAAGTATATATATAGATATATAAATAACATTTGAAATTCTTAAGTGTTTATGAAATAGAACCTTTGAACTTTCCTCTTAACTTTAATTTGATTTGAAAGTTTAAATTTAAGAACTATGATTAGGATATATATAGGATATCTCAATGATTAATGGAGGCTTAGATAGCTGGTAATAAGAAGAGAGCGAAGACACGACTAAAAGGAACGCATACGAGACGAAGAACGGAGGCGAAAGGGGCCTGACGCCCCTGGCGCATCAGTGGCGCGCCGCACTAGCCCTCAATTAACTGGGGATGGTTTGGGGCGCACTAAAGGCGCAGGGAGCCAGCCCCCCTGGCGTCATAGTGGCAGGCCGCGCCAGCCCCAAACCCAGAAAACCCGACGAATTTTTCTTGCTCAATTCATGGCCTAACTCATCTAGAATCGAATGATTTCCTCCCAAACTCGTTTGGATTCATAAACCCAATAAAAATTAATCTAAAACTCACTCAAATTTCATCAATAACATTACTCATTCTCAAAACCCTCACCTCAAGAACTCAACAAGACTCCATTGACAAAGAATGAAGCAAAACCTCAAGTATTCCTCAAGAACCTTTACATAAACAATTTCATGGATAATTTAGTGAACGAAATACATGCTTTGCATGAGGATGAAAAAATCCATCACTATGATAAATCTCACGTACCTCGAAAAAACTAAGTTCTTGGCAATTTCCCCAAATCCTTGAAGAACTCTTGAAACCTCATTTATTCTCCTCTTGAACTTTGCCCTAACTTTCTTAAATGTTTTTGAAAGAATGAAAAACTGATCTCAATCAGCTTAGATCCCTATTTGGGTGGGAAAAAGTTTTGGCCAGTGGGGTAAGGAAAAGACCAAAATACCCCTCCTTAAAATGGATGAAAAGGTTCTATCTCGAGAGGCTGCACTCAAATGGACATAACTCCTTCATTCGAACTTGGATTTTAGCAAACTCAATGGCGCTGGAAAGAGGACTCGAATACCTTCGATTTGATACCTCATGGGCCACTTAACTCATTTTGTGCTGAAAGTTATGGTAGTTTTAAGTTGACCCAAAACTTAAAATCGAAGAGTAACTTGTACGAATCTCAATTAGCTCTCTCAAAGTCCGGGGTGTTACATTATGGTTGTCCCTCATCCCTTGTTGAAGTCTTACGAGCCTAAATCTAAGAGTATTATTGTAACATCACGTGTAATTCAAGAACATTTGATTTATATTTAAATTTGATAATAATATTTTTTTAGTTTCTTCCAAAAATACTTTAATTATTTATGAAATTAGGCATTGAAGACACTAAATTACGCGTTTGCGGGGTAAACAATATTTTATATAATTGTGGATAAATTTCTTTAGAAAATATTGTTTTTTATGTAAAATAAATTGTTATAACGTATAAATAACGAACTACAAAAATTATTTTACGAGATAATATGAAAAAAAATGTCCTTGTGTGTGTACATAAATAAATTATTCGAACTAGTGATTTCAGTTATTTTTTATGGTAGTAACTTTTAAAAAATTACATAGCAAGTAAAATTATGCAATTTTATAGGATCTCTATCTCTCTCTCCTCTCTCTCTCTCTTTATATTTATATATATATATATATATATATATATATATTACCTTAAAAGCATGAACTCCTAACTTGAATGTTAAATTACTATAATATCCCTAACTTAGGTTGTGACTTTTTCGATGAGTTGTGACTTTTCTGATAGGTTGTGACTCTTTTCAAAGGGTTGTGATTTTTCCAAAGAGTTGTGACTTTTTCAAAGAGTTGTGACTTTTTGAATAAGTTGTGACTTTTTCCAAAGGGTTGTGACTTCTCGAAAAGGTCATGACTTTTCAGATAAGACACAAAAAAACACTTGTTCATACTATCCTTTGTTGACTATAAATAGAGGGGGTTCCTCTCATTTTTCAACCACAATTTTTTTTAATCTTCTACTCTTCTTCTTCTTGCATTTTAAAAAATTATGTGTGCTTTATGGTCGTTGAGTGAGTTCGAAGCTTAGTGAAATATGAGGTACCACTATTCTGATGAAGTAAATTATTCTATCCTAAGAGGGTATATTCCTTAACCTCGAGTACTTGAGGAAACTAATTTTGATGATATAATAATTATTTTTTTGCTTAGTATATACATTAGTATGTTATGTTCCAATATATGAAGTTAACATGATGTAGTTTAAATTCATTTATTTTTGTTAACAATTTCTCTTGTGATGTAGATATATGCTTCTCAATATCTTTTTCAAAAATTATTAAACTTTTCAAGAGTTAGAGAATTGTCACAATTTGTTATTTGATGCTCAAGACAAAAGATTGACTTTATTTATCAATGTTACTTATGTGATTTAGATTGTCAGAAAGTTTGCTTCAAAATAATTATTACTATATAAACATTGTCCTTTTTTT
>JAJOOO010019536.1:0-11311 GCA_029582685.1 Solanum piurae | reverse complement strand
GGTCAAATTCAAATATAATCATTTCATTAAGTTCTCGACTCCAAACTCACATATGAGGCTCTAGTTTCACTCTATCATTTTCCGAGTCGTTACAGTTACAATTCTGGAAATGCAGGTCGAAGCTACTCTAGAGATGGACTATATGACAGGCCAACAAACAGAGAGCAGGGAAACTAGCAGAACAGAGATGGGTATAGAAATGATCCCAGTGGTGTGTATGTGACCCCCTGGTAATAGAGACTGTGCAAGTGGTAGTTCCAGCGGGTCTAAGCTAGAAGACATGTTGGCTAAGGTGCTCCAAAAAGTTGAGTCAACTGATGCAGGGGTGAAGGAGATGAGAGGTGACTTTTCTAGTATGAGTCAACTGGTAGACTCTCACACTACCTACATCAAGCAAATAGAGCAACAATTAGGACAACTTTCAGCAACATTAAACCAGAGTGGTAAGATTCTTAATGACCCAATTTCTGTAGGTACTGAACATGAACAGGTGTTGGAGCAAACTGGAAAAGAGGTGGCTGAAGCTGAACAAGTAGATGACTTGTAGGATGCTCAACCAATAGCAAAACCAGCAGGAGCAAAGGAGAAAGAGATTGAGGGAACTATGCCTCTCCAGCAAATACCAAGACCACCTCATTCTTTCCCTCAAAGGTTTAAAAAGAAAGTCGAAGATGGGAAATTTGCGAAGTTCATCAGCATGCTGAGACAGCTGTCAGTGAACATACCATTGGTGGAAGCCCTAGAGCAGATGCCAGGATATGCCAAGTTCATGAAGGACTTGGTCACGAAGAAAAGAGCTGTAAGTATTGATTTTACTGACAATGTTCATCACTGCAATGTTATTTCTACCAGGTCTCCGGTACAGAAGAAAAAGGATCCGGGTGCATTCACCATACCGTGCACAATTGGATCAATTGAATTCGAAAAGGCCTTGTGTGACTTAGGGGTCAATATAAACTTTATGTCGCTGGACATCTACAAGCAACTGGGGTTAGGAGTTCCACAACCCATAACAATGAGGTTGATGATGGCAGATAGGTCGTGAAGTGACCTGTGGGCATCTTATGTGATGTGCTTTAAAGCTGGACACTTTCATCTTTCCGGCTGACTTCGTGATCTTGGATTGTGAAGTGGATTTTAGGTTTCCATAATTTTGGGAAGACCATTTCTGGCCATGATTAACGTATCAGGACAGTTCATCTAATACTAAGTGCCAACGATCGCTAAGTAGTAATATAAACCAACTAAATGAGTTGGGGTCGAATCCCACATGGAGTAGTTTTCCTTCAAATTCAACGATGAAAATATGACAACAATCTCTTCAATTAGGCACGTATTTCACCTTTTTGGTTTTAGTTTCAAATACCAAATTTTGATTATCACTCCAATTCCACACTTCAACACGAAACAACCAAATAATAAAGTAGGACTTGGGGAATTGACCAACCAATTGATGAATTTTACTTTAGTGGGTGAAAATTGATGTTCGTAATAGGATAATTTGTTGTGGGTAGGTCGGACCTTATGTAAAGTAACTTTCTTGAACAATTACCTTTTCTATGCCAAATTCTCTCGAACTTCAACACTAATCGGAAGATGCCCTGTCCTTTGTCTTCATCAACTCCACTCTCTCGAGCTGGACACAAATGAAAGATTCCATGTTTCACTCTCTCGAGCTGAAATCATGATAACCCACTACTAAGGATGCTGAGTTTGCTACTTTGGGTCTGCACCTCGCTCTCGAGAAGGCACACAACACTGGACTTGTCACACTAACCATGCAAGACCGCCTCAAAACGCAGCAGCAATTTAGATCCACTTCAAATTAACCCCATTATTCTCAATTCAATGACACCCACTTAGTGAAACTCATCAATTGGCTTCCTAATCAAAATTCCAAGAGAAGGATTTTAGCCACTCATAGCTAAAATAAAAAAATCAATAACTGCCATGTTTTTCCACTGCTGGGTAATTGAAATTCAAAAAAATTAGAAATTACTAAAGTCCTCTCTATTACAAAATCTCAATCAAGAATCCTTCTCAAATTTCTTCAAAATTACTATGATATTGTTTTTGCTCTCCATTTTCTATTTCTCTCGTGTCTGAATGAAATTCTCTCTCTAGCCAAAACTAATTTAAACAAGTCTGATGTGTCACTGTTTAAGACCACTCGGTGAGGTAAGTCGGGCGTCGCCAACAGATCAGTGACTCGCCGATTGTTCTTTATCTCGCCTTCATTTTTTCACTTGTTCTAGATTTGGCTACTGTAACTTTAGGCGATCCAGGTTGGGATCGCCAAATAACTCTGTGATTCACCTTTTTTCCTTCTATCTCGCCCATCAACACTTGCTTGAATCTTCTTCAGCCCTTTTGGCGACTTGGTTATCCTTCGCCGCATAGATCAGCGATACGCCGAATAGGATTGCTGCTCGCCGAAATCACCCCTATTTTAGCTCCAACATTCTGTAACTTTAGGTGATAACTTGGTAATTTTGGTGATTTGCCGAATGACATCGGCGATCATCAGGTTTTCATTTCTTTAATCCTTTAGCTTGATTTGTTCCTTTCTTGCTCAATAGTGTCCATTCATCATTCATAAATCCAAATACCTGAAATTCAAAGATTTACATCATTCACTGGCACAAAACATGTGTTTGAGGACACTAAATATATTAAAATAAAGCCCTAAATGAGTCCAAATCGTGGACTCATCACCACCCCCAACTTAAACTTTTGCTTGTCCTTAAGTAAAACTCAAGTTCAGCAGTTCAAAAAGGATGTCTCAAACAGTGTTACACAAGATTCAATCATGAATGCACACAAAAAGACTCAACTTACTCATACAAGGATCAATTGTGCACTCAAAGATTCAAGTTGTGACTCACCATTACCAAAGAATCTCAAGCTCACACTACTTTCTTCAAATGAAAGTTCAAGCTCAACAAAGGTACTTAAATGCCCTCACACAAAGAATGTTTCCATATTCACACACAATGGTTCAACAATTTACAGCTCCGGAATTAAATGCAACACTCACACTCACAAAGATGAACTCAATGAATGATTTCACCCATAGGTTTGCCCGTATTTTCTAATCAACCCTTGCTTCAGCTCATTCAAGATCAAAAAGGTCTTTTCAAGGCTTGTAATGGGGCTGAGTGCAAAGGTATGATCATTTAGGCTCAATGGCTATAGTCCTCATGAAATGTGGTATGAAGAACACTTCCTTTCCTTTTCTTTATGATTTTCATTCGTGCTCACAAGTCATCCCATTATTCACTTTCCATGGACTGTTGGAAACCTCATTTTCTTTGCATTTTTCAACTTTATTCCACAATTCTTTCATTCTTTTTCTTTTTCATTCATTTCTTATTTTTCTCTCTTTTTTTTGTATGGAGGGGTTCCATTTTTCTTAAAACATGGGTAAAAGGGGACTTTCTTGCACTTCTTGATTTACTTTCTCTTTTCACCACACCCCCAACTTAAGCTTTTGGCCTAAGTTGGATATTCAAACAAACCACAAATCATGAGGATTATGGGTGATTGATCAAGAAAGGTCTCAATTTCATCAAGTTTCTTCCAAGAAAAGGTTAAGGCTCAATAGGTGCTCAAGCGGGGGTTCACACACTCACAACGTAGGCCACAAAAAGAGGTATAATTTCAAATTGTTTCACACTCTTCAAAGTTGCCTAAGATCATATCAAGAGATTGCTTCACATAGTCAACTGGACCAACGAGTCAAATTCTAGGTGTCATCAAACATGGTTCACGGTAAGCTCATCACACAAGGCATTGACACCAATGTCAAACAAAACTCCCCACTTTTACTAGTGTGCAATGTTCATCACAAGAGACTTAATTTGATACTTGGCTAGTCACAACGAGATAAAAAGAGTTCACATATTGTCTATGCAACTTCATTTGGCTTCATCGTAGCCGCACATTCATTTTTGTTCGATTATGAGCACTATTCAAGTCATCGATATTGATCAAAACCGATACTCAAATTTGCAAGAGAACAACCACATTCACAAACAGGAGGGGTGGCCTAAAGAGGAGGAGGTTCATTCAGTTCACTGACCAATTTCCACCTCCACCAAAAGCATTCAACATTGTCCTCAATGTGGGTAGAGAGAGGACATTACATAAATAAAACAAAATAAGAATAATAAAGAAAGACTAACAAGAAATGAAAACATTCTAGTGTGTAAACAAGTAGAGCAGAGTAACGAGGAATCTTCACTAAACTCCCAATTGGCGAGAGAGTGAACCCATCGCCGAATGCTTCGGTGATGCACCTAATGCTCTTCAGATCACCCTTAGTTCCAGTGGTTTGCACTCCTAGAGAAAGGAAGATCGACGAAGATGTAGAGGGTCGTCAAACAGATCGAAGACTGTAGAATGGACTCAGAATATTGCCGGATGATTCTTGAGGGACGTAATCAACGTCGAAGGCAAAAGGGCAAGGGAAGTCAGGTCACCTAAGCATATCGGCGACCCACCTTATGGTGAACGTATCCCACCAAATGTTCTAGAGTCTCAGCCCCATTTTTCAGGTCTATAAGGCGAACCAATTTGAGCTCACTGAATGGGTTCGGCGACTCACCAGTAGCATGTTTGTCTCGCTCATGATCCAACTCCTGCAAAATCAACACACATTATTTAAAAACACTAACACTTGGGTTGCCTCTCAAGAAGTGCCTTATTTAACGTCGCGACATGACGTGGAAATGCTCTCAGTCATCTTCCAGGTACACCACCTCAATCAAAGAGATCTCCTAGCATTCTCCAAAGTATAACTTTAAGCGTTGCCCATTCACCTTAAATGCAGGTCCTTCTTGACCCTCAACTTCTATGTCACCATTGGGGAATACTCTTGTCATTCAAAATGGTCTTGACCATTTGGACTTGAGCTTTCCGGGAAAGAGTCTAAGTCGGGAGTTGTATAGTAACACCCAATCTCCCACCTTGAACTCTCTCTTAAGTATTTTTGCATCATGCAACTTCTTCATCTTTTCCTTGTACAGAGCTGAACTTTCGTAATCTTTAAACCAAAATTCATCCAATTCATACTCTCTCTTTTGAGGTTGTTGTCCTGTCCAAATTCAGAGCTTTACGTGCCCACATTGCTTTGTGTTCTAACTCGACTGGCAGATGGCAAGACTTCCCAAAATCTAGCTGATACAGAGACATACCGATTGGAGTTTTGTATGCGGTGCAATACACCCATAGTGCATCATCAAACTTTCAAGACCAATCAGTCGTATTAACATTCATTGTCTTAGCCAAAATGCTCTTGATCTCCCGGTTTTACACTTCAACTTGACCGCTTGTTTGGGGATGATATGGAGTTGCTACCTTGTGTTTCACCCCATACTTACTCAATGCAAATAAGAACCATTTGTTGCAAAAGTGGGATCCACCATCACTAATAATAGCTCGAGGAGTGCCGAATCTAGCAAAGATGTAGCATTTCAGAAATTGAACCACACTTTTCCCTTCATTATTTTGAAGTGCAACAACTTCCACCCTTTTAGAAACATAATCTACTGCCACCAAGATATACTTATTACCAAAGGAACTCACAAATGGGCCCATGAAATTGATTCCCCAAACATCAAATAGCTCAACTTCTAAAATGGGAGTAAGGGGTAACTCATGTCTTTTAGACACTCCACCTTGCTTCTGACATTGAGCACATGTCTTCACAAATTCATGCGCATCCTTGTAGAGGGATGGACAATAATATCCACTTTGGAGAACTTTAGCGGCTGTACGCACACCGGTTTGATGGCCCCCAATCGGTGAAGCATGACAAGCATAGAGAATTTCTACCACCTCTTCTTCCGAAATGCACCGTCTAATGATATGATTTGCACACTCTCAAAACAAGTATGGTTCATCCCAAAAGTACTTTTTAATGTCGAACATCAACCTCTTTTGTTGGTACAAGTTCAGCTCATCTGACATTAATCCACACACTATGTAATTGGCGAAATCTGCATACCAGGTAGTTTGTTTGAGAGTTATTGCAAACACTTGTTCATCGAGGAAGGAATCATCTAGGTCAACCTCAGGCTCATCATTCTCCTTGCCCTCTAACCTTGATAAGTGGTCAGCCACCTGATTTTCGCAACCTCTTCTATCTTTGACCTCAAAGTCAAATTCGTGCAATAGTAGCACCCACCTTATCAACCTCGGTTTTGTATCCTTCTTTGCCATTAGGTAACAGAGTGCAGCATGATCAGTGTGAACAATTACTTTAGTACCTTACAAGTATGCCCATAATTTCTCAAATGCATAAACCACCGCAAGAAACTTTTGTTCAGTAATGGTATAGTTACATTGAGCACTGTTTAGAGTCTTGCTTGCGTTGTAAATTGGGTGAAAAAGTTTGTTGCATTTCTGCCCCAGCACAACACCCAATGCCGTTCCACTTGCATCACACATTACTTCGAAAGATTCTGACCAATCAGGACTAATAATGACCGGGGTAGATACTAATTTCTCCTTCAAGCACCGGAAAGCCACCATACAAGCATCATCAATTTGGAATTTTACCTCTTTCTCTAAGAGTTTGCATAAAGGATGTGCAGTCTTTGAGAAGTTTTTGATGAACCTCCGGTAGAAACTGGCATGTCCTAAGAAACTATGAACCCCATTTACCAATATTGGTGGTGGTAATTTCTGAATCACTTCAATCTTCACTTTATCAATCTCCAACCCCTTTTGTGACCAAGTACTATTCCTTCTTTAACCATGAAGTGACATTTTTCCCAGTTGAGGACCAAGTTCATCTCCATACATCTTTGGAGAACTTGTCCTAAGTGTCTAAGAAAGTGTCAAAAGTATCACCCACAACTGAGAAGTCAACCATAAATACCTCCATTGAATCTTCTACCATGTCGGCGAAAATAGATAGCATGCAACGTTGGAAGGTTGCCGGGGCATTGCATAATCTGATGGGTTTTCTCCTCGAAACTATGAGGACCGACTCACCAAGTCTTCATCTTTAAGCACCTTATAAACCTATCCTTCAAGCATAGAACACCAACATCTCCAAAGCCTACACTTTGGTAAAAAGGGAAAAGAATGGGGTTAGCACATTATATGTACTAAGTATAATGACCATGCAAAAACATGCTTAAAAAGGGACATTTTGTTGAAAGCCATGCTTTATGCCATTTTTGTAAAACTTCATGAACATTGATACAAGAGGCATAATATAATTCATAACCAACATACAAAGTCACATAATTCACATTTAGTCAAAATCACATATATAACCCTTTACCTTCACCTTGAGCCTTCACCTCAAGTTACCCTCAAGCTATGCCTTGTGCAATGTATGGGTAGCGTCCCATACCACCACCCACACTAAGGCACCACCTTAAGGTTACCAAAACTCAACTTACCATTCATCCTTTCCACATTTACATAATAAAGCATTTAAGAGACATAAACATCACATGAATCACATCATCACATTAAGACCAACATCTAAGACAACTCTAAGTCATACTTGTGCAATGTGCAAGTAGCATCCCATACTACTACTCATACTAAGTACTCTTTTGAAGTCACCCTAGACATGTCGCATTCATATACAATAGACATGACAAAGAAGTAACTCATAATACAATCCAAGTATAGCATGCATCTTTATATTTAAGCATTTAAGAGTCAACATTACTCAATAACATCATTTAGAGGACTTTCAAACAATAGTCATTAAGACTTAGAGAACTCACTATAGCCCTCTTGAAGCCTATTCGTGCCATGAATGGATAGCATATCCCATACTACTACCCACACTTCATAGAGCTCCCCAAGAAACTATAATGCACATCTCACATGATGGGAATAAGCGTTTAACCGACATAGACCATGAGACCTAGATCATGGTATCCGATGTACTGTCCCACATCGTAAGGGTTGGTCTACTTGCCTAAGGTAAACCGGTATATAGTTTAAGTGGATTCACTAGCTAGACCTATGTGGGCACATAGTTAAGGGACAAGCAAATTGCTACTAGGTACCCCCACCGCAACTCACGTGAGGGCATCCATCTCAAGAGATTGCTACTAGAAACCCCGCCTCAACTCGTGTGAGGGATTCCATCTCATTCAATATCCTCTCGATGCTTAGCCTACATTCCCATAGAGTATTTTACCATTCATCACATTAAGGGATAAGAGATTGTTACTAGACACCCTGCCTCAACTCACGTGAGGGCATCCATCTCAACCAAACATTCATTAATTGGATAGCTCATAGATTCAAAGATGAGAATAGCCTTTCATCTTGGAATCTCATTATCGTTCATTAGTGCAAGATCGAGAATATCCTTTCAATCAACACATCATTATCATTCAATTGAGTACAATTGAGAATAACCTTTCAATAGATTCAACATTCATTAACATTATCATTAAACTCATTCATTCATTCATGAAAAGTGTACCAACATTAGATCTACCAATTTAAGACATTAAGTTAATATATACTCATCATATAAGAAAAGGATGCCTAAGCCTACCAATTCAAGAGATCTCATTCAACATTACATTATAGAACCCTTCACATTCCATCATCAACATTCATGAGTGTTAATAGAGAGATAACATTCAATCCTAACACAATTAGCTTCTAGACAATATCATAATTCATTCATTGAGATCACACACATGCTTCACATCACATTCATATATACAACATCATGATAACACTTCAATTCCTCACACTATGCTACAAGGCCATGATCACAATGTACATAGTAAGTAAACACCTCCACCTTTCAAGTTGATCAACAATTCAAGAACAATTCTACATTAACAACACATTAGGTCAAACTTGCCCTTTCAAGGCTATGATCACAAATCCTCAATTCATCAACAATTCACCATAATTAGACATATATAATGATACTAATAAATAATCTAAATCAATCTACACATAAATCCATCATCACTCATTCATAATCAACAAACCCACTTTATAAGGCCAAATTTAGGAATTTAGAGAAATCATGGGTTCATGGAGTAAAATAATCTTAAATCATCAATTACACATCAATATAATCATAGTTTATTATTTGAAACGTTTGATGCAAGAACCCATGAGGTTGAGTGAAACTTGTGTTTTTTCATGAAACTTGAAAACTTTGAAACTTCTTTGAAATTGACTCTAGGGTGAAAAATAACCCTAGATGAAGGATCACCATACCTTATACTTGAAGAATCCCACAAAATTAAAGAAGAAACAGCTTGAAATCCCTAACCCTAGCTTGAACATGACCTTGATCTCCAATGGAGTTTCTAGAGAGAACTTTTTAGGAGGGAAGGGTTTTGCTTTGAGAGATGAAATCTAAATGAGGGTTTTAATGTTTTAATACTCTTAAAATACTTTAAAACACTTGAAATAATCGTCCATATATTAATTAGGACTTGGGGTGAATTTACCAATTCACTCCTAGCTTGGCCGAGGCTGCACCAGAAAAACAGTGCCCATTCACGCCCTGGACTCACGGACCGTGAGTCCATTCACAGACCGTTCTGCTGGTCCGTGGTCTGGGGCTGCAAGTTGGTTTTAGCCCTCTTGACCTACGGAGGCCATCCACGGGGCGTGGACGGACCTACGGGGCGTGAACCCCATCCGTAGGTCACCAAGTTTTGGCCAACTTGATGGTTTCCTTGGGGTCTTGGTGTTTAGACTTAGGGTCCTCCTCAAGGACCCCTAGGGTGGTCCTTGGGGAGTCGTACCTTGACGTCTAACCCCTAAACACCTCATCCATGGCTCGGGACAACATTAAACCACATCAAAACTCATGACGAACACAAATGCAGACACATTAGGCTCTAGTTTCACTAGTTCATTTTTAGGGTTGTTACACTTTTAAAGGCAAAAGTCCCATAGGGACATTTAAATGTTGTTTTCTCTTGGTATTTCGGCGCAATGGAGATTTGGTTGTACCCGGAATACCCATCCAAAAAGCAATACCAACCTCTTTACGAGAGTCAATCAAGCAGTTGATCCATCAAGGGCATGGGGAAATGATATTTTTCAGTCCATGAGTTTAACTTTCGGTAATCCATGCATACCCTCCATCCTGTCACCGGCCTCATAGACACAAGTTCCCCCTTTTCATTCGGGACCACAGTGATACCCTCTTTTTTAGCACACATTGCACCGGGCTTATCCATTTGCTATCCGCAATAGGGTAGGTCACACCTGCGTCTAACCACTTTATTATCTCCTTTTTCACTACTTCTTGCATTGGCGGATTCAATCTCCGTTGATGTTCAACACTCGGTTTACACTCACTATCAAGCTAGATTTTGTGAGTACAGATACCTGGAGGAATGCCCATTATATCAGCTATGGTCCAACCTATAGCTTTGATGTGCCTTCGTAACTCCTCAAGAAGCAATTTCACTTACCATTCAAGCAAGTCAGCTGCAATAATCACCAATAGAGTGTTATTTGCCCCCAAGAAAGCATACCAGAGATGGGGGGAAGTGCTTTTAATTCCAGAAGTGGTGGTTCTTCTGTTGATGGTTTTGCGGGGAAGACTCTTTCTATTTTTCAAATCAATGTTCAATTGCAATGGAGTCTTTGAATACCCTCCCAAACCTGAAAGAGAAGCTACTACCTCTTCATAACCTTTAATTTCAAATTCATCACAGTTACCAAGCACGCTTTCAAGAGGTTCGCTCATGCACATCAAATGGTCACGCTAGCCACCACCTCATCAATAACATCAACGGTAGACACCACATGAATATCACTTGGGTGTTTCATTCATTTACAAACATTAAAGGTTACTGCATCTTCGTTCACCCGAAACTTCAATTCTATGCTTTCAACATCCACCAATGCTCTTCCGATTGCTAAGAATGGTCTTCCCAAAATCATGGGAATTTCAGCATCTATTTCACAATCAAGAATGACAAAATCGGCTGGGAAAATGAATCGATGAACCTTCACCAAGATGTTGTAAAGTATCCCTACAAGATGTTTGATTGAACGGTCAGCCATTAAGAGCCTCATTGTGGTCGCTTTTGGTTCACCCAACCCAAGTTGTTTGTACATCGAATAGGGCATCAAGTTGATACTTGCCCCCAAATAGCATAAAGCTTTAGCGAATTGGAGCATGCCAATGGTGCAAGGGATTGTGAATTCCCTGGGATCCTCTCTCTTTTTGATCAACTCTATAGTCATACTTGCACTGCAACTATGGGAAACTTCAATTGTCTTAAAATCCAAGATCCTTTTCTTTGTGACTAACTCTTTTATGAACTTGGCATATCCC
>JAJOOO010019505.1:0-10398 GCA_029582685.1 Solanum piurae | reverse complement strand
TTTCCTGTATAAACGCAGCGTTTCGTGGTTCTAAAAATATGGAAAAATGACCCTGATCTATTAGAAGTAGAACAAAGACGCCCTCTATTTGGTTTTTTATTCAAATAGGCCCATGAACTACTAGAAATAGAATTATAATCCCCTAACTGTTAGCAAATAGCACGACTATGCACCTGGTTCTAAAATTCTAACAAAATGACCCTGATTTATTAGAAGTAGAATAAAGAAGTCCTATATTTGGTTTATGGTTTAAAAAGGCCCCTGAACTACTAGAAATAGCATTAAAATGTTATACTAGTTGTTTAGCAAATAGCCCATTTATGCACCTGTCATGTTAGGGAATTCATGTCCACGCATTCCCTTTAAATATTAAGTAGTAACTTTTTCCCTTGTTATATAACTAATCTCTTAAACTTATCATGATATTTTATTTAAACAATTGAATTAAAACTTATTTCAATTAAATATATCTCAATTATTATTTTCTTCATTTTACAAAGAATGGTTTAGTTTGATTTGATATAGAGTTTAAGAAAATAAAAAAAACTTTTGAATCTTGTGGTCCTAAATTAAAGTTAAATCAAATGTACAAAATTGTCCTTTAATTTTGTGGCTTTAAACATGTCACGTGAAAAGTTGAAATTAAAATGTTACCAAAAAAAAAAGAGGTCATTCTTTTTTAAACAAACTAAAAAGGAAAGAAGGTCATTCTTTTTTAACGGAGGGATATGTCACATTTTTACTTTGCACTTGCATTAAGAAATGGTGTAATTTTATCCTTCTACCCTTATTCAATGTTTTCTTAAGTCCACTTTATTAATAAATGACAAAATTAATTAATTATTCTATCAAGAACATAATAAGCAAAATCTAGTAATATATGCATAAATTTTATAAAATGACAAGTATCGTGGTCCAACTATTAATAGAAATGGATGACATATAAAATAGGACGGAGAAAGTATTTTAGCTAGATACTTTCAAATTAAATTTTAGAAATCCTTTTTTAAGTCAAAATTTGTACATCTTTTTTTATGTTAGGACTGTATTTTTATTTGTATATTAGATCATTAAGTTAACTATATAAAATATATATCATTTACTTTCATTATATCATTTGCCTCAATAAGATGTAAAATTTTCACACATTTTTATTTAAAGCTAATCTATATAATTAAAAGAAAAAATAAACTTTACGTAATTAATTTAACTATATAATAGATAAATAAGAATCCGCAACAATCTTTATTAGAAGTTAAGATATATAATTGAACATAAATTAATTTAAATGTCTAAATAAAATATTTTAATAAATTGAGGAAACTAACTACGTTAAGTCTTAGTTTTTCAAAAAAAAAAAAAATTATTCGACACATCTACAACCTACTCATATCCAATCCATTAATCGTATACGATAATTGACGATAGGTACAAGTTTTTTTTTTATTAACACCAAAAATCAGTGTTGGCAGTGACTTCTGCCCCACGTGTACTACTCCTTTCCACTCTTCATAACCTCTTTCTGCCATATGTCAATTTTCTTATAATTACTAATCTTCATCTTTGCTTACACATATTTCACGCCTACAAGGGATCGAACTTACAGGTAACAAGTGCGTTCTTATCACATCATAACTATTACTCTCTCCGTTTCAAAAAAAAGTGATCTAGTTTAATTTAATACGGAGTTTAAGAAAATAAAAAAAACTTTTAAATTTTATGGTCTTAAATTAAAGTTATGTCAAATGTACAAAATTGTCCTTTAATCTTGTGGTCTTAAACATGTCACGTGAAAAACTGAAAGTAAAATATTACCAAAAAAAAAAAGGCCATTTTTTTTAAACAAAATAAAAAGGCAAGGAGACCCGTCTTTTTGAAACGGAGGGAGTAACATTGATGAATAGCTTGCCTATATTTTTTGACATTTCATATTTGAATTATTGAGTATGTTTGTCAATTATTGAAATTAGAGTATTATTTTTTTTAAGAAGTAAAAATATTCTCGTTAGACTTGTGAAAAAATATTTGTGATAATTACTTGAGATAAGTAAGGAATGAAAAAAAAATACTAATTCATCTAGCACAACGAATTTAGGAGTATAATACTCACAAGACATAATTAATTTAGTGGGATTTTTAATTATTCAAATAAATTTTAAATCTAATAATCCTATGTGATTAGTAGGTCATGTATTTCAAGCCATGAGTATGGAATATTTTCCACTAAAGCAAAATAAATTTGTGTACCATAGAACCGTTTAGCGTTTAATATTTATATTGAAATCTAATTAATTTAAATTTGTGTTGCATGAAATTCATTTAGGAGAATATATATATATTTTTATTTTTTATCCGGGGTTTGATATTGATATTAGAGTTAAATTATTTTAAATTTATATTGCATATGACCCATTTGGAGCGATTTTTTCATATTCAAAATTCAAGTTCGAGACATTTGAGGAAGAAACGAGCGGCCCATCCGTCGCACAACTTGGGTGGGTGATCAAACTTTATATTATAAAAATAAAAATAAAAACAAAAACTTAAACTACTACTCCCTCCACCCCTAGTTATTTGTTTATATTTTCTTTTTTAGTTGTCACTAATTATTTGTTCATTTTGACAAATTAAGATAGGACAATTTTTTTTTATCTATTATACTCTCAATTAATTACTTTGAAAAAAGATAGAACCTCTTAAAATTCTTAAGTTTTTAATTCATTCACTTCATAATTAATAGTAAAATGGTAAACTCACTATATCAATTATTATTTTCTTAATAAATGTATCAATTTAAAAGTGGACAAGTAATTAAATACGGAGGTATATATAAAATTGCATATATGAAAAATAAGAGGATGGATATAAATGGCGGATCCATCTTCTTTCAAAATCATTCCATCACCTGAAATTCCTCCTGACCCTCCTTCTTCTCGACTCTACTTCCTTCTACCTTTTGCACTCAAAACTCTTTTCACTTTTCTAAAAGTTCAAAAAAGAAAAGAAAAACTCTAATCGGTGATTATGGCTTCTCAACAAGATGAGCTAAAACACAGAATTACTACCAAATCACAACAAAACGAACCTCAACAAACAGAGCAATACACAAAATTTGATCACGATAACGATTCAAAAACAAACAAAAACATCAACAAATCAACGAGAAAACAGATAGCCAGACGAGGCCTGAAATCATTAACAATCGCTTTAACAATTCCACTTTTATTAACCCTTGTAGACATTTCCCTTTTCGGGTCAAGTTACCAGTACGTTTCAATGGAGAAACCTTTTTGGTTTCCGCGTTTATGGGCTTTACATTTAGCCTGTTTGGGTTCTTCTCTTCTTATGGGTCTTTCTGCTTGGCTTGTTTGGGCTGAAGGTGGGTTTCATCGTCAACCTATGGCTATACTTTTGTATTTAAGCCAATTGGGGTTGAGTTTGGCTTGGGATCCAGTTGTGTTTAAAGCTGGTGCTACTAGGATTGGGTTGGTGTTGTGTATGGCTTTGTTTGGAGTGTTGATTGGTTGTTTTAGAGCTTTTAAAAATGTGAATCCTATTGCTGGGGATTTGGTTAAACCTTGCTTTGGATGGGCTGTGCTTTTGAGTCTAGCAAATCTCAAGCTTGTATACCACTAGGAAGAAATATATAGTTCGACATATGCACTTGTTTTGTTTTGGCTTGTGATGCTTATGTACTGTAAATTTACATGTATTAGCGTTCTATATTTCATGTTCTAATCAAATCAAATCGCTTTTACCTGTTCTATTATATGGCAATAAGTCGAAACAAATGAAGCAACAGATAAGTAAAATCTGCAGAAATGTGTTGATGCATGTCCGTTGTTATATCATAAGTTTCAATTCTTCAAACAACACGAATAATGCAAGTCTCAGTGGAACTTAAGCACTAAATTTCTAGTCAGTGCGACCGAGTTTCCTAAGTGTCACTGATATCCTCCTCTTCTGATCAATTTCTTGGCCTTGCCATATTTGGAACCCAGGTTTTCGATTTATCTCGTGTTTCCAAAGGTAGCGTGCTTCTCCCCACATCAAAATCAGACATCCCGGTGTCAAAAGCACAGGCGTTTTGTGTGGTGGATCTTGGGCGCTGCATGTTTCATTTTCGACTCGAGAAAAATGCACCACGCAGGATGACACTAGAGAAACGATAGCTATTCCATCCTCAAACCTCATTAGATCAACATGTGGACAAATACCCTGTTATAAAGCAATGCAATAATTCATCACCAGGATTCCCACTAAAAAACACTTTCTAACACTGAAAATACAGTTCTGTGAAAGGATAAAGTCGCACCTCACCTGGTTGATACATGTTAGCTATAAGTTGATCAAATAGAGGTTCCCTCCATAACAGATCTTGTGGAAAGATACATGCTTCCTTGCCCTTTTCACAGTTTTCCAACTCTGCAGCATTACTACCGAAAAGAATCACCTCATGGATAGACCTGGAGAGCTCAACCGCCCAGTCTGGTAGGTCACCAAATCTCATAGCCTGCAAGAGAAGAAAATACATGTGATCAATGCATTGATAAATGACTACAGGTTAAAAGAGTCAAACAGGATGATCTAATTTTGATTTATGAGAAATTCAAAAATTTGTAGTTGGTTTACAAAAATGCTAAACTAGTCACTTAAACAAAGGAAAAGAAAATGTTAAACAGAACCTACAGCCCTGCTCTCTTTCTTAGAGAACTGCAGGATGAACTTTTCCATTGTTCAAGCACATGACAGATATGCTTTGCAGTATGCTCATGATCTCTTTCTTAGAGAACTGCAGGATGAACTTTTCCATTGTTCAAGCACATGACAGATATGCTTTGCAGTATGCTCATTCCAAGGCTAATTAACAACTATAGGGTAAAAACAAAGCTGAATTTTGTCTTTGATTAAAAGAAAATGATATTACTTTGAAGAACTACAAAGAGAATGGAGAGTCTAAAGTTTTTGAACTTTGAAAGAAGGATATTGGTTTGATGCACACGGTCGAAATAGCCTACGAATCACCATTCGTGATGATTTGTACTTCCAGAATCTCTTTTTTTATTAAAATAAATTCTTGAGCATCCAGCACTTTTGGCTTATATATATTTCTTTATCCAAAATCTCTTAGGGGTTGTTTGGTAGGGGATGGGATAGACAAAGTTATCCCATGAAATTAGTTATCTCACCATATAATGTGATAACTTATCCCATCATAGCAGTATAAATGGTGGATAAATAATTCCGAGACTAACTAATACCCCTACCAAACACATGTAATCCCTAATCCCTCATACCAAACAATCGCTTAGTATTCAAGTCCTTGTTTTGATAAGTCTCCCCATATTGAATACTAACGTACAATTATCAACGGCAGAAATATAAATGAAAAACATCAAGATTATTCCATTCCCGATATTCAGAGAGAAGTGCCACAAGTACATCTTTTGCCTCAAGTGGTAGTCATAGTATTCTCAAGATTTAGCGCCAGTAAATAGAAAATTTCACATTTTGACATAAAAATTACTCGTACATGCTACAGCAATCATCTTATTTCAAATGAAACATATAGACATTTTCTACACAACTCAAGGGCAGAAGTATGAAAACAAAAGATTTAACATGAATATAGTAATAGTCAGGTAATATATCCTTCAGCCAAATGACACAAAAGATTATTGATCACACTTAATGAATGTATAATTCTCAAGTTGATATGTAAGGGAATAAGAAATAACAAGTTAGAGGGAATAAGTGTATTATACAAGAATACTCTGAAGGTTTGAGGATCCAACAAAACCTGATTGCTTGAAGACTCAGCAAACCATCCTTCTGCAACCACAACAATGAAGAAGCAAATATAAGAGCTCTGCCTGATCAAATACATTTGTCTTACTCCTTCGCCATATGAAACCATTGAAATCTCACTGATAAGACGTGCACAGCAGTAAATTTACGGGTAAACCCGTGATAAGGAGCTCCCTGGTGACTTCTTAAACTGTTATCTCTCAAAAGAATTGAGCTATAATTGAAACAAAAGGCTATTCACTACATTATTATGCTGAAACTTTATATACATATAGTTGAAATTTCTTTAACATGTATATATATAGTTCAAAGAATCTTTAAAATGTGTTTGTATATAAGTAAATTTAGATGTTCCTTCGTATTTGATCTTACCACGTGCAGCGACGTGATTTCGCTCATTTATTAAGTCCAATTTTTCCCCATACAAACACAAATACAGGGTCTAGGCTAAAGCTACTTGGTTTCTCAGAACCCGTAATCGCCTTGTTGCTCCGCCCCGTGTATATGTAAGGCCCGCACACCTAGTCTAGAAGAGTAGTAAATGAATTATTAAAAATTCTATGTCTTTGTATGCCAATGGGTGGAGAACCAGGAAGAACTCATGAACTAGAATAATGAATTCAGAACGACTGCTATCTAATTATACATACATACATTTTACTTTAATTTCATATATATACATAATTTGAGCCAAAAAATCCGCCCTAAATCTGCTTAAAAATTGTATGAATATGAGCAACACAGGGAGGGCTATTACCTTGTTGGATTGATGATAACAACTTTGATTGTTGATCAGGAGATAAAAAGTCTTTGCACAGCCAAAGGCCATCAATTTCACTGATTCTTTCCCAGCTATGAATTTCTCCAAACAATGACCCGGTTAGGGCTTTTCCATTGACCTGATTCTCTGCAGAATAAGCATGGAGAAGTTGTTCATCTTCTTCGCCTTCTTCTGATGAATCGCCAAATGCTTCTGTTAGAATCGTCTGCAGCTCATCCATATTGTTGTTAAAATCTGCGGCTCTTTCCACTTCAATTTTGCCTTGCAGTTTGCTGTTTGTTTATTTAATATTTATACTATAAAATTTAAATATTTAAGTATTTTATTTGAATAGATCTTAATACTTATGAGTTATGGGCTTGAACAATGTTTTAACATTATTAAGAGGTATTTTATGTGGAAGTTATGAACAAATATGAAAGTAATGGTTTTCATTTTGAAAATTAAGTTTAATGATTTCTTAATAACTTCTTGATAATTTTTTAATGATTTCTTGTTGCTTTCTTGAAATTTCTTATACTATGAATTTTAGAATTATGAGTTATGAAATTACTTAAATGTAAATCTTATGTTTCTTTAATTATAATATTATGATATAATATATATGTCTTTTATGAATGTAAAATTGTGATACATAAATTATAATCTCATGACATGGTATGATGATGTGAATTCTGAACTTAAGTTATGAACTATGATCCTTGAAGGTACTAACTATGAGTGTTTGGGCTAATCCACGACGCTAAGTTAAGGATCATATCGTTGATTCAAATGACTCCTTCTTTTATGCCTCTGGTAAGGGATAGTTATACTTATGAATCCACATGATATGTACACATATGTCTCACACCCAACAAAGTATGAGATATCTTAGTTGATTTGGTCGAGATCAAAACTTCATGCACTCACATAGTATTTTATGTTGGTTATACTGTTAGACTCTCATTATGAGCAAAAATATTATAAAAAGATGTACCATTAAGGCAGTGTTAACGACCTTATCTCTTAATATCCATATGTTATGACTATGTTATATGCTTTTATTGATCTGGTATGTACCGATATGTTTCATTCCGTCATTTTACCTACAATATTATTTAATATGTAATTGTGTCCCTTTTGTCAAAAGGGTTTGCATCTTTTTATTGATGTAGACTCAAATACGCAAACCTGTGATTAGGTCGCTCTCTAGGTCCCATATCTTTTGCTATTGGGGAACCACTCTCTTTTTCCTAAGACTTAGTCTACGTATTTCTACTACTTTATATTTATGTGTTTAAGGTATATTAGGGGTCTTGTCCTAATAGATACTTCTCAGTCATGTTTAGAGGCTTTATAGATAGAGATACATGATTATGTTTCATACTGAACCTCTGTGTCTTTTTTTAATGATTTCAATTTCACGACTTATGTGTTATACAAAGTGTTTTCTTTTACAAGACTTTGTCTCTTTGAATGCTATTAAACTGCACTTTCACTCATGTCTTGATGTATGCTCATGTCCAATGCCATGTTATGGGTACGCTCGGAGCAGCAATGACATTGAGCATCTGCCACGTTCAAGGTGTAGGCTCAAAGCGACATATTGAAAAATAAATAGTCTTAATTATTCAGTGTTCAAATCTATATACATTATCTTAATTATTCAGATAAGTACATTTATATTCAGACATTTTCATCTTAGTGAAAACAAATGAGGCCTTAGTCCATTGTCCTAAATGTAGATGTCCACTTTTACTTGTTAAAGTTTGAAAATTCAAGAGATAATTGACAATCTTCTTATGTTTAGTATGGAGGAAAATATTTTTCAAAAAATGATTTCCAATTTTTTAATGTTTGGTTGGTTAAAATATTTGAAAATACGTTCTCTAGAAAAACATGTTCTTTAAAAATGAGAAAAGTGACTTCTCTAATGAAAGCAGAAAAAACTAGTTACATAAGTGTTATTTCAAATTTATCGTCTCCTCCCCGCCCATTCAATCCCACCAACTCCCACCCCTTGATCACCCCCCACCCCCCAAACACCAACCCATTCAACCTCTATTGTAGTTTGCTAAATAACATATAAATGCTCCTTTGGATAATATTTTCTTGCTTAATTACTGACCACTAAAGTAATGAATTTTACTTGTTTTTCAAGATGACATTTGCTGGGAAAAACTTATTTTTCATACCAAACACATTTGACCTGTTTTTCGTAGCATTAAAGAAGTGTCTACATTACAATCAAAGGTGGACTAATACAGAAAGAGGCCACCCAAACTTGAAAGTATTGGGTCCAACAAAGGCACAAAGCCCATATACTGGAATTTCATAAATGCAAATGTAGTTGATAAAAGTACCACATCGTAATGTAAGTGAGTAAGCGAACAGCTACAAGCAATATATAAGGAGCTTGTACTTTTCAGAAAAAATCACGCAGCCACGCAGTGAGCACATAGCGAACTATTCTTTCGCCTTTTACTAAAGAATACCGTGTGCGCGCTGCAATTAGTGGCATACGCCAATTTTTGGAGGGATTTTCTTACCTGAGAATCCCACACAATACTAATAACAATTTTTTTTGGGTCGTTTCTAAAGTAAGCTTAGCCCCTCTAAATGTGGTTAAATTACTGAAGGTCATCTCAACTGTTTTCCTGCATATTATGTTGAACTACTCTTACCTCTTTCTAGTGTAAGAAAAATATTGAGAAAATTTTAGAAATAACTAACATAATAGAAAGGTTTTATAACATTATAGTTTTGATAATTATGCTTTATAGTGTTATAATTTTGTTTGTTATAGAGACCTCACTTGTCAATATAACATGGTAATTTTTTCATAAATTGTATATTTAGCTAGGATAAGTATATAATTTTTTTTGAATTTATTCAATCAGAAATTGAATTATATAATATAAACATTTATACAAATCAAGCAAAATTATAAAAAATAACATTTATACAAATCAAGCGAAATTATAAAAAAAATCAAGCGAATAGCAAGAATTGGAAAAACTATAGCTGCGAATTACAATTTTCTTAAATTATAGTTGTAGCACCTAATATAGGCTAAATGTTTGCTAAAGTGACAGGTAAATAATTCAATATGATAACTAATTTTAAGTTAGTGTTATTAATAACCCAACGAATTGCGTTATTAGAAACTTAAATAAGACAATTTCAAAACTTATATACATGTAAATCTTTTTAATATTTGCCTTGATAGGTACACAAACCTTCATAGTTTAACCTATCAACAAAATTTAAGAATTGACCCCTTGTACCTATCAACATAATTAAAAAATTGAAACCCCTTTATCGTTGTAATTTATAAAGTTATTGTTGTGATTAGAAGATTAAGAGTTTGAATCGTGAAAATAACTTTTTGCATAAATGTAGGATAAGACCGCATATAATAGACTCTTCCTTAAATTTCACATATAATGAGAGCTTAGCACACTAAACTATTTTATTTTACCCTTGTGTATCTTGACCTGCCAGCGACAATTGAAGGTAAAAAAAGTAGTTGTGCACGAAAAAATATTTATTGAATCTTTGCTAACTTAGGAGTTAGGTGCATGTGCATAATTCAACACAATTACCAAAATTAAATTAGTATGTCAATAACCCCAATTTTAAATTAGTGTTACTAATAAGTAATAATCAAACGAATGGCGTTATTAGAAATTCAAATAAGAGAACTAAAATCTTATATACATGTGAAAAATCTAATTATTTTTGCCCTATTATCAACACAACTAAAGAATTGAATCCCAATTATTTTTAACCGGTGGCGAATCTAAAGGTAAAAAATAGGGCATCGAAAT
>JAJOOO010019499.1:0-11194 GCA_029582685.1 Solanum piurae | reverse complement strand
GAACTCTAAGCTTTAACAAGAGAAGACCAAGAGGTGGCATGACAAGCATATTGTGTCACGTACCTTTGAGCCTGGTTAACTAGTGTTGTTGTTTAACTGAATATTGAAGCTGTTCCTCGGAAAGCTTTGGTCTAAGTGGAGTGGTCCATTTAAGTAGTAAGGATGACTCAACATGGTGTTGGGGAGTTAAGAAACAAGGATAAGAGCTCTACTTTCCTTGTGAATGGTCAGAGGGTCAAGCACTACTTCGGGAATGATGTGGATCGTGAGCTGGAAGCGCTCACATTGAATGACGAATGAGTCATGAGATGGGTCATGCCGTGACGTTAAATCAGGCGCTACACGGGAGGCAACCCGTGAACCCTTGTAATAGTTAGGATTTCTTTGCTTTTGTTTTGTTATTTCAATTCATAGGAACTAGTAATAATAATAATAATAATAATAATAATAATAAAAATTTCCAAGGCAGCTCCGTGAAGGAGCCACGTCATGGAGAAGGGCACACATTTCACCTCGCTTGGACCAAAACGAGGCAGAAAGGTCCGTGTTGCTAGTGCATTGTGGAGGGAGGTCAAAATTTTGATTTTGACGGGACTTCGTGGTTACGTCAAGAAAATGAACTACACCATGTCAGCCCCGCGTCGCAGAGCAATGATCACATATTGAACTCCCCCAAAATTAAAATTTGAGAGGACTCCGTGCCTTCGCCGCGTCGCGCCCCAGGTAAGTAAAATTTTGTTTTTCAATAAATAAATGGGTTTTACCCGTTTCCTTTGGAAATAACCCAATCCATTCCCTTTTAATCCCTAAATTCACCCGTAAATTCCCATTACTTCCCTCCAAACCCCGATAATTTTCCCGCCTTCCCCTTCCCTTGCAATTTTTCGGCTCAAATCCGTAATTCAGAGGCAGTTTTCATCATCCCCTCGTGAATTCACTCTCACGGCATTGGATAAATACGATTTGAAGTTAAGGAGCTAACCTCCAACCTATTCTTTAAAGTTATCTAAGAGTGGTTGGGTATCTGCCTTAAGGCTTAGAAACCATGCCTAGATACTCGAAAACCGGTTTTCCTGAAAAAGTATAAACGATATAAAAAAAAGAGGGAAAATATTCATATATAAGATATATGAAGTAGAAGAGCCCAGATTCCAAATGAACAAATTAAAACTTGAAAAGGATCTTGAGGTACCTCAAAGGTTATCTTGGCAAATGGATTGATCAATTCTCAAGCATCGCAGGTATCTATTCTACCATTCTTTTCAAGAAAGTTGGATGTTTTAGTAGGTCAATTGTTGTAATATTATTTGTGCGCTTTGTGTGGTACTATGAACTTGGTGGGGCGAGTACGACCATTGCATGTTCGTATGATGGGGTGTTTTCGAAGTCTGAGTAGATACACTTCTTGCTACTTGAATGTGGGTTGTGGGTAAGTTGGTGAAATCGATAGAATGATGGTGGGTAGCTTGTTGCATATTTGGGATGTAGATTCTGGAGGTTGGAGAATGATATTCACGTTTTGGGGGTACTTTCAAATTCTTGAGTAGAATGTGCATTGGTTGATCGTTTGTGCTTTGTGGGAGATTTGGGAGTTCATGCATATGCACATGGGCATAATGGATTGTTATGTGGGTTCAAGCAGGGATATTTGGCATTGTTTAGGAGGTAGTTCAAATTCTTAAGTAGAACAAACCTTAGGTATTAGTTCATAAGTAATGAGTAGAGTTGTGTGTCTCCATTTCACCGTGTGAATTCTTGAGTAACACGAATGGTATATGCTCGAATGAAATTGATTGCTTCTTTTAACCTTTATGAGATTTTGAAGTCTGAGTAGAAAGTTTCTTTGATTGCGACTGTGTAGTGAGTAGGTCTCAAAATTGCTGCATAGGTAATTTGTTGTGAATTCTTGAGTAGCACCGATAATTGTATGTAACATTTTGAGCGGTTTACTTGTGTTTGCCTGTGGAAAGTCTGAGTACCTAGGTGTGGGACTGTTGTGAAATAAGTGTGGGGTGGTGGTCTGTGCACACCACCCAAATGTGTATCAATGACATGTGTGATGGGCCGATTTATTTATGCTTGCAGTTAATCCTGTCGAGCTCTCAACGACCCGGCAAGAAAGTGGCCACCTCGAGACATAGGAAACGTGTCCGGAGTGGAAATGTCCCACCCGCACCTGCAATTCCAGGGGTCAAACTAGGCGATTTGGGGTGAAGGCTGTAGCCAAAGAAGGAAAGGCTTGGTATAAGAAGCACACCAAGGCCATTTACTTTTTTTATGTTTGTATTGATATGGACAGTTTGGCACGTGAGTTCCCCTAGATCCTGAGGCGAATTAGGGAGCTTGGGATGGAGTTCATCTCTGTTAACCCGGACGAGTGCAACTTGCACATGGTCCGGGAGTTTTTACGCCAACTGGGCGCCCGAGGTGCGATCCCACTATGTGACGGTGCGTGGTAGGAATGTACCCATCACTCCCACAGGTATAAATGACATACTGGGTACACCACAGGACATGAACCCACTTTTACTGACAATGTTGAACATATGCCCTTCATACCAAGACATCCGACACACTCTGTGCGGGCCATAGTCCATGGCTCAATGGACTAAGCATAGTGGGAAGAGATATCACCAATCTCTTCCCTACGCTCACATACTTCGAGAGACACATGTTTGGCTGAAAGTGGTTATGAACTGTTTGATACCAGGTCTATACTACACTGATATCACTCGTGACCGGGTGTGCCTGATATATGCATTGATGACTGGCACGGAGCTGAACATCGGAGCCATTGTGAAATCTTCTATGCGAAAGGCACGGGTTCACAAAGGGCACATGTATGCTTTTGGTGGTCTGATTACCAAGATTTGTGGTGCTGCAGGTGTCCCTGAGGAAAATGTAGACTACATGGAACTCCTTTTTCCAACACCGATGAACATCACTCACACCAAGGGGCCTGACACTTAGTTTGGCCCGATCTCACCACTGCTGAGCGCCATAGGAAGGATGAGCTTATCATGGCGAGGATGTACGGCCTGGATATGTTGAGACACTAGAATGGCTTCCGGGCGTCTACTGATGTGCAATTGGGCAAGGTTGAAAGGCGTTACCCTCTGAATAACCATGCTAAGGCACTACTTGGCATTGGTCTTGAGTTTCGTGAGCCGGTTGATAATGATATTCCGACCGATGAGGAGCACTTGCAGACTAGCTCAGATGTGGAGTCCAACTCGGAAGAGGAGATAGACCCCGGTCAGGCCGGTGATGAGGCCGACGGAGGTGATGCAATAAATGACTGATCATAGAGTATTTCCACCTTACCTCTTGAACTATTCTGAATTTTTGTAATGCACTTGGGGCAGCTCTATTCTATAAGTGTGGGGTGCGGGGTGTAAAACATATCTGGTATGTATAAATATTTTTATTATTGAATATTGTTGGAGCCTGTTTTGTTTTTGTATGTTTTATTTTGGGTTCCTTGGAGGTTGTTTTCAGATTTTTGGCCAAGGAAAGTATCTTTGAACTGTAAAAAATACAAAAAATATTTTGTCTTTGTAGGATTGAGTCAGTAGTCGTAGTTGAGTCACGTTGCCCAATGATAGATGGATGACGACGTCTTAAGGGCAATTTCATCAATTGAGTCTTAGGTTGGGTTGTACTGAAGATGAAATTCTAAAAAGAATATGTATGAAAAACATGGTTGAAATTGATGTTTGAATGCAGTTGAATTCTTGTATATGATTTGAATGATGCAACTTAAGCTTAATCTGAACCTTGTGCATGATATGATTGTGTTGTTGTGATTGATCCATTCTGAGTATAACTTATGCCATGAGCGGTGAGTTTTTGTGATATCCATGAATACATCTGAGTCTAGAACTTGCCCAGGTTGTTATTGAAGCAAAATACAAGTGTTATTGTGTTTAAAAGATGATAATAGGCCTTCTTTGAATTGTCTGAAATTTGAGCCTGTTCAGAAAGAATATCCCTAGTACAACCCACTTGAGCCTTTTAGCCTTGATTTTGTTCTAACCCACATAATTAAGCCAAATCCCTTTTAGTTATACCGTTAACTTTGATTCCAATCCTTAATGCACTATGTTAGGAGGAAAGGTAAAAACAGCGAAAAGAGTAAATAGTGTTGAAATGTTTAGTTGTTGGGGAAGAGTGAAAAGAGGGGGTAAAACGATACCCCATGAGTGTGAATCTGAGGTTGGCCCTGGTCCTTAGGACATTGTGCACTTCGACTAGGAGAAACCCAAGTTGAGGGTGGCTAACTTAGTGAATACCTTAATGATGGCCCTGGCCCTAACAAGGGCATTGTGCAACTTAACTCGAGAGAAATTGATGTTTGCATAATCAAGACACAACTTTTAATTCAAGTGTCTACGATCGTTCAATAGTAATATAACCCAACCAAGGGTTGGGGTCGAGTGTGAAGGGAGCGGTTCTGAGAATTAAGGGTCAAGCACGAATTCACTATAGTCAATCATAGCTAAAAACATTAACGAGTAAAAACATCATAAATCAAGGGGTTTGACACAAGTGTCAATTATCAAATGGGGGGAGGTTTGTAGTCAATTACAACTAAAAACAACAAAATAACCAAAAATATGAGTATGGAGACGGGATTCTTGGGATGTGACGGGACTATGAGCTAAGATAGACAAATGGGTGATTGCGATTAATAGAAAATAGTTTTGAATCATTGACTAGTCTAGACTTTAGTGGGGGTAAGCTCTTTCTTGAACAACTTTCCCTGATTCAAATCGATTTCTCTCGAACACCAATAAGCATGCAATACAAACTAGCCTCTGCCTTAGCCCATTCACTCTCTCAAACTGAATGTGTGGTAGAGGGTTTAAGATCAACTCTCTCGAGCTGAACCCATGCCAATCCACTAACCACAGGCCATCAATCAAGTGATTTTGGTCTTAAAACCTCTTTCTCGAGCAAGCCAAAGACACTAAGATGGAGTTGCATTTGCAACTACAACCCCATTAAATTTTGCCACAATAGCTGAACAAAATCACCTCTAAACAACAAATAAACTATCAATACACAATACCCATTAGCTAACTCAACGCATAAATCCCATTATCACACCCCTAGAATTGGAGTTTTAGCTAGACATAGAAAAGACAAGAAATCAACACCAAAAATCAAATTCATAAACTGGGTATTGAAAAGAAAGTTTTTACAGAGGTCTAGGAAGAAGAATCTAGCACACCCACTTCCAATTTCTTGGAATTGGAGGTCTTCAAGTCTTCAAGCTCAAGGGAAAATCTCCAAAAACTAAGAATTAAAACTGAAATGTAAAAATTGTCTAAAATTTGATAAAATAGTAGTCTCCCAAAAATTGCCTTAAAGAATAACATTTGAACTAGTATTTATAGTTTTTAGAAAGTGTGTTACGAAGGATCCAGTCGGTGCAATAAGTCGGGATCACCGATCCACTCGGCGATCTGCCCTTTGGTGATCTCATCGCCTTCTTGCTTTGGCCTTTAGCATTCTCGCGTTCTGTAACTTTGGGCGATAAGACACTGCATTGCGGAACTATTCGACGATTCGCCGACTGTTCCTTTATATCGCCTAGTTGATTTTGTCCTTTAGGGCTTGGCACACTGGAACATTAGGTGAACCCAAGGCCATTCGGCGACTCGCCTAATGTTTTAGGCGATTATCAAGCTTTCATTTTCTTTGTTCTTTTGGCTACTTTTTTCTTTTTTGCTTCGTAGTGTCCATGCTTTGTCTCTAAGTTCAAATACATGAAACTCAAGAATTTACATCAGTTATTGAGACAAAATATGCATTTGAGGACACTAATTCTATTAAAATAATGTCCTAAATGAGGCCAAATCGTGGACTCATCAACACCCCCAACTTAAAAATTTGCTTGTCCTCAAGTAAACTCAAGTTCTGTAGTTCAAAAAGGATGTCTCAAACAGTGCTACACAAGATTGAATCATGAATGCACACAACAAGACTCAATTTACTCATACAAAGATCAATTGTGCACTCAAAGATTCAAGTCGTGACTCACCATTATCAAAGAATCTCAAGCTCACAATACTTGCTTCAAATGCAAGTACAAGCTCATCAAAGGTATTCAAATGCCCTCACACAAAAGATGATTCCATATTCACACACAAAGGTTCACAAATTAAAGCTCCGGAATCAAATGCAAAGGTCACACTCATAAAGATAAACACAATGCATGAATTAACCCAGAGGTTTGCCCGTATTTTCCGATCAACAATGGTTTCAGCTCACTTAAGATCAAAAAGGTCTTTCAAGGCTTGTAATGGGGCAGAGTGTTAAGGTATGGACATTTAGGCTCGGTGGCTAATAATCCTCATGAATTTTGGTGTGAACAACACATCCTTCCCTTTTCTTCATCATAATTATTTGTGCTCATAAGTCACCCCAATATTCACTTCCTATTGAATGTTGGAAAACCCACTTTGTTTTCACTTTTACAACTTTATTCCACAACTTTTTCGTTCTTTTTCTTTTCTTTTTTTTTATATTTTTTTTTATATGGAGGGGTTCCATTTTTTATCAACATCATGGGTCAAAAAGGGGACTTTTCTTGCACTTCTTTAATTACCTTCTCTTTTCACCACACCCCCAACTTAGGCTTTTGGTCAAACTAACCACAACTCATGAGGATTATGGGTAATGGACAAAGGAAGGTCACATTTTTCATCAAGTTTCTTCCAAGAAAAGGTTAAGGCTCAAAAAGAGTTCAAAAGAGGTTCACACACTCACAAGGTAGGCCACAAAAGAGGTATATGTCAAATTGGTTCACACTCTTTAATATTGCCTAATATCATATCAAGAGTTCACATCACTTAGTCAATCAAACCAAATTCTAGGTGTCATTATGCATGGTTCACGGTAAGCTCATCACACAAGGCATTTACACCAACGATAAACAAGACTCCACACTTTTGCTAGTGTGCAATGTTCATCGCAAGAGACTCAATTCGATAAATGGCTAGTCACAACGAGATGCAAATAGTTCACATATTGCCTATGCAACTTCATTTGGCCTCATCATAGCCGCACATTCATGTTCGTTCGATTAAGAGCACAATTCAAGTCATCGGTATTGATAGAAATTGATAATCAAATTGGCAAAAGAACAGCCACATTCAATCACAGAATAAGAGGTGGCAAATTTTTCAGAAGGGTCAAAATCATTTTGCAATTAAACCTATGAGCTAAACGCTCAAACATCCACAAAAATGCAGGTATTATCTCAAAGATAGTTTACAACCCAAATATATACAGAAAGTAGTCACAAAAATCACACAAAAGGTGGGCCTCACCCCACCACAAATAAAAGTATTTGTCCTCAAATGCAAATGAAAATATCCAAAAATTGAAATAAAGTAAGACAGAGAGGGAAGTAAAGAAAGGGTCCTGTCTACACAGTCGCTCAATCTGTCGGGGCCTCAGTGGTCGGTGCCTCACTCTAAATCTAGGCATCAGTTCCCGGGGTCACCTTAGGAGGAATAGCAGTGCCAGATCCGCTAGGAGCTATTGTGGATGTCTCAGTCATCGATGTCTCTATCACTAATCACATAATCGACTCCTTGAGATCCAGCAAACCTCCAAATATGCTCGCATATCTAATCTCTATCAACCTTGTCAGTCTCTGCATATGGCTCCTCATCTGTTGTGCCATCCCTTTGTACTTCTTTAGTGGTAGCCGGAGGAAACACTGAAGTCTCTGGGGCATCCAAATCATCTGCAGCCTCCATCAATGAAGTGAAGTCAGTAGACTTGAGATAGTTTACGTCCTTCCTCAAACTCGCAATCTCGGCTTTTAAAGCCGTAACCTTGGAGACCTCTCCCCTTCTTCTCTCGTAACTGTGACTCTCATAGTCAACTCATTAACAGAAGTTTGGAGGGGGGTAAGTGCAACAAGTATGTCACTCTCGATCATCCTGGGATGGATTTCTCAAGTCGGGTCACCCGCACATCAGTTGATTGGGCCAAATGCCCTATCTTCAGGATCATGTCCTGAGTAATCTTGATAGGCTGGGAGAAGGAGGAAGCACCTAGGGCATGTGAAGAAGAGGAAGGGGCTGATGTACCTGAAGGCCCAGAGGCCGGAGCAGGCAAAGATGCCTCTGCAGGTAACGAGTTAACATCAACCTCCAGAGAAGTGTCTACCGGAGCTTCTCTCCTTCTGTCAGCCTCCTCTCAGGTGTACTTAGCCTCAATACGCCGTATGTAAGTAGATGAAGAAGAAGTGACCTCAATATCTCTTGCAGTATCTCGGGGTAATTCTGCACGCCGGCACAACTCAGTGATCAGGACCGGGAATGGCAAGGAAGTCTGCTTTTGCTTGGCCCTCATAGCCATCTCCTGTGAAATAAGCAGTCCTAGGTCGATGCGCCTCCGAGAAATGATAGAACCAAGGTAAGATGCCTTAGGATGGCGCAAGATGGACTCGTTCTGGGATGGCATTATGATGATGTTGATAAAGCCAAACCAGAACCGGGCAGCAATGCTCAAGTCCCTCTTCTCAATAGGGGCACCCGCCTCGATCCACCTCGGGGTGTTATCAGAAATCAAAGGTCCCTGCCACCCCTTCAGATCATCCAAGGATTGAGCAATAGGCAATCCATCATACAGGTGTGTAGAATGTAGATCTCTACCTAGTACAATGTTAATGTACTCACTGTTGAACCTGACCTCTTTGCCTCGGAGCATGAACGCCTTTACATGTTTGAACTCACTGGCCTTCTTCTTACTCTTGGGGACCATATCACATGGACCCAAGAGGGAATATAGGGGCCTCGAGGCCTAGTGAACTGCTCAAACCTGTGGAATTGGATGGTCTCCCTAACATCTGAATATTTACCTTACAAGCCTTCTATAGAAAACAGCTTTTCCTCGAGGATGGTTTGGAAACCATCACCTTTCAATTTGTTCAGAAGCCTGGGAAGAGGAATGACAAGAAGCACCGGGGTCACATGAGGTGTCTGAGCTGGCACTGATTCTGTTGCAGGAGGGGTGGCAGTTGAGGGAACTCTGGTGGAAGTGGTTTGAGATCTAGCCTGGAGCTCATCCCTTCGGGAATTCAAAGGCATCTCATCTTTAGGTTCAGACAACTCAGCCTGGGTGACAATAGCCACTCTCTCAGATGTGTACTTTTTTCTTTTGCCTTTGTCTCCCAGTGGGAGTTCTTGCCTTCTCTTCTTTGGAGGATTTGATCCCCCTTCACTTATATTAATTCCCCGTGCTTTTTTTTGGGGTGACATGGTTAGATTAGTCCATACCATATCTGCAGAACATCAAAAAGAATTTAGAAACAATTCAATTAAGAGAACAGAGTAGCAGTTGCAGACAGACTCGCCGAACCACTCGGCGAGTCGCCAAATCTCTTTGGTGAGCTAAATAGGACTCACCGAAGGGTTTGGCTTAAAAATTATAGGAAGTCGGTGATGGGAAGGCCCTATCGGCGAGCAAGGGTTTGTCCGCCGAAAGTTATAGTGCCATAAGGTTTCAGGGGTGCAGACAAAGGGCGATCAAGTATACTCTCGGTGAGTCGCCGAGTGCTTTCGGCGACCTTATGCTTCTCGCCGAAAGTTACAAATTCAACTATCAAACAAAGCTTGAAATTTAAGGCGAGATGGGGACTTTCAACCAACCGCTGAGTGATTCGGCGAGCTCAACCCAGCTAGCCAAACGACCCAACGTGCCTACTTTCACCCCAATCTCTCAAATTCAACTCCGCAACCCCCAAAAATAAAATCAAAGCATGCACTAATGAAATTAAAGCAAGACCTGTAACACCCATTACCCTGGGATACTCAGAGTTCTCCTGATTTTCCTAAATTTGGCCAATTAACGTCATTTACCCTTAAGAATGGCGTCACCCTTTCTATCATTAGTCAAATTTCATCGTTTGGCACAAATACGGGCTACTTAGCCTTCACCTAACCAAACTAACCAACATGAAAGCACAACCACGCAAAATCTAATTCATTTTATCGCACAAGAACACATGATTTAAACAATCAAAATAATATGGGCAAGATTATCAAATTAAAAATAGGCATTTAAATAATCTAATCCTGTAAGAGAGGCCTATCACACATCACTAAGATAAGATCATTTCAAATGAGTACAACATTTTCGAAAGTAAACTCGGGGTTTGGAAAGCCAACATTTTATGTGGATCAAAGTACTTTGAAATGCTAGGTGGCAATGAAATCCCAATTCCGAGCACCAATCAACGACCAAAATACTAATGGAATGCAAAAATATAGAAAATACTAACTAGGTGTGAGTTTGTGGAGTTTGAAAGCGAGGGAAAGTGAGGAGTTTTAAACTTTAAAACCTTTGGCTATTTAAAACCGTCCAGTTCGCTCCCATTCGGCGACGTTAGTCACACTCACCGAACCACTCGTCGACTCGCCATGTGGTCATTTACATCGTTGAGTTTTACAGGACCTCCAAGTTCTTGAGGTCCAAACGGCGGTCTCCGTCAGGATCGCTGACATGGTCGGCGACTCGTCAATAATTTCCTGGGCTCGCTGAGTTTTACAGACTCCAATGTAAATTTTCCTTGAGTCTAGCAATGGTCTGGGTCGAGGTCATCGACCTTTTCGGTGATTCACTGACTGGACCTATTTCTCGCCAATGTACATTTTCTCAAACATTTTCCGCACTTAAACTTGCATAATCAATACACCATTATTTGCCAAGACAAAAATAAAGCAATAAAATGGTTTTGGGTTGCCTCCCAAACAACGCCTTAGTTAACGTCGTGGCACGACGCAAGTTCAACTTTAAACCTCATTCTTGGGGTTAACCATAATGTCACTAGGCAACCCCCCTTTTTGTCTCGGATTTAGGTGAGACGACATCTGACCCATTTGGGTCTCCAGCTGCTTGATCGATACTGAATGGGACGTAACGGTTTGACTAAAGGTCGACACATATTCCTTCATTTCCTTTAAGGTCTTGTCTGACCCCTCGACTTTGTTGAGAATACGGACAAGCATATCCTCAGACCTTCCACCCTTCGAATCCTTCGTCTTTTGGCGCTTGTGGGGAGGCACATACCTCTCCTTCTCCCCATCCTTCCAGTTGGGATTACGGTCCCTCCATTCACGGTCTCGATATTTCCAACCTTCATCCCTATTCCATCCTTGGTTACCACCCTGCC